>NDGN011485377.1:0-27500 GCA_002564285.1 Tympanoctomys barrerae
TGTGTGTGTGTGTGTGTGTGTGTGTGTGTGTGTGTGTGACCGCTGATGCCTCCCCCATGAAGGGAGGGGCAGAAAGGTGGGGGTGCAGGAGCCCCGGGTTCCCAACATATCACAGCCCAACTGCAAGTTTGCACCCTTCTAAGACCTGGGGCATCTTTGGGGCACATCTCTGGGGTCTCGGGTGGCATGGGATGAGGATGTCCACTGTATAGGGAGATGACGTAGGGACCGTTGGCCTCCGGTGACCGCAGCACCCTGCAGCAGGGGTTTCCCTGAAGCTTGCATGGGCAAGAGAGAGAAGATAGGCTCTCCACATGTTACCCCCAATTATAGATCCCACCTGTTGCCCCCCCCCGTCCAATAACGTTGGTCCTCGGAACTAGGAGGTGTTTTTCTTCTTCCAGAAGCTACTGGAGGATGAAGTTGGGGTGGCAGAGCTCCTGTTCAGACCCAGGACAGGTGGGCTGTCTGTGTCCATGGGGGACATACTTGTCCCTCCTCCTGTGGCTTGATCTGGATTCCTTGTCTCCAACTGTCCTAGAGCTCGAGTTGAGGGACTCACCCAGCAGGATTTCACAGGGAAGTCCTTTGCTCCGTTCAGCTCTTCACCTGAGAGCCTCCCAGTAGATCTGATGGCACAATGGGCAGACCGAAGGAACAGAGTGACATCAAGTTATATGGTGTGTTTAATGTGACACTGACAAGGACAGAGACACCCTGGAGCTCCTGTGGCATTCAGAGTCTGGTCCCATTATTTCACATATTTTAATCCACTACAAGGTAAAGCCAAGTTTCTAATCCAGGGCTCCAGAGCCTGTGCTCCCAGCTACCCACTCTGTCCTCCTGGCTCTGTGAAATGCCCACACCAGCTCATCATGGTGGAGGGAAAAACTCATGCAACACATATAATGGATGAGAAAACCGAGGCTGCGGGGCCCAGGAGGCAAATGGCACCACTGAGTCAGATGTGCAGTAGCCTCCTTCAAGGCTTGGTTCCCTCGGGCCCTCCACCTCCCAGCCTCTGCGTTGCAGAACCAAACGCTAAGCACTCAGCATGTGGTGTATCTGGCTTCTTGGGCTGGGTCCGTCTAAAGAAGTAGAGGAAATAAATAGGAAGGTGAATCAGGGGGATCTCAAGTTTGAGCCCAGCCTGGACAACTTAGTGACTTAGCAAGACCCTGTCTCAAAATAAAGGACAGGGAGTAGCTCAGAGCAAAGCTCCTGAGTTTTATCCTCAAGCTAGGGGGGAAAAGAGCAGGGAAAAGAACCAGGGCCATCGGGGATTGGGACTCTCTCTTAATTACTCTTCTCTTGTTGCTGCGACAAATACCCGACACTCAAAATGAGGGAAGGAAAGGTTCATTTAGCTCACAGTTACTGAAGTTTTCAAGACACTGTCGGAGAGGCTGGGCCGCTGCCGCGTCCAGGATGACCCTCTCCACATCTCTAAGAAAGCGCACACTAGCCATTTAATGGTTAGCACCTCTCTGGCCCCGCCCCTCAAGCCCCGCCCAGGTCCTCAGACCCCACCCTTTAAGCCACTTGGTCCTCCTCAGGCTGCATCTGCTCCATGACCTACATGAGGCTTTGAGGGAACAACTAGCCACAAACCATAACAGACTCTTAAGATCCCAGCGCACTCTCTCTGCCTGGAGCAGAGGGTCAGTTCATCGGAAAATGACTCTTAGAAAACAATTCGGTATAATTTGGGACGAGAGTCGCTTTTATAACATGAATACTTCAGACGATGGCTTACAGTACTTACAGAGACAGAGGAAGTGCTCATTCTAATGCGGCGATACCAGCCTGTCCCCAGGAATTTAGAGTCTGGAGACAGAGGCAAACCTTGCCCTTAGTGTCCTAATTTAGCAGTGGACCCACGGTCGTCTCCTGGAGATTACACCTGATGGGGAGACAGGCATCTAAAATTTCTTTGGAAATACAGGTTTTAGGGTCCCTAGGTCCCAAGCAAAGATCAGGGGCAGAGTTCTGCTACACTGAGGGTCCTTTGGGCTAGAAGGTCCAGGCAGGGTGCGCTGGGCTGGGGTCTCTGCAGGGGCTGGACCCCGGAGTCAGGTTATGGTTAATTACCAAGCATCTCCTCTGCCGGCCTTTCCCAGGTCCACAGAGGACCCAGTTTCCTAAAAATTTACCCAAATTGCGCTATTGGATGAAAGTTCAGGGTCCGGTCCCCGATCAAGAACTTCTGACGCAGTGTCACTTCTGTGCCACCACCATTGTTCCTGCACCACTCTCCTCTGTTCTTCTCTGGGGCTTAATAGGAAGGACCCCACAAAAAGGATTAACGTACTTACAGTGCCTCCATCAGCCAGTGAAAAATACTAATGGTGCAGTTAGTCACGTGACCACAAGCCCAGCAAACCAGGCCCTCTTGTCTCTTTTTTTTTTTTTTTAATTTATTTTTAAAATTATTTATTTATTTACTTATGTGGTACAGGGTCTCCCTATGCATCTCGGACTCATAGAGATCCTCCTGTCTCGGCTTCCCCAGCACTGGGATTACGGTGCGTGCTCCACCACACCCTATTTCAGGGCCAGCACAGCCTGGGGTACTGGGGAGCGAACCTGTGTCCTTGAGCTTGCCAGGCAGGCGCTTAGGCCTCTGAGCTGTCTCCCCAGCCCCCTTCTGACTTCTTGGTGTTATCTTCTCCCTTCCTTCCTGTACATCGTGACTGTGGGGACAGTGGCTGGGGCCATATCTCAGGAAGAGAGCATTGGCTTAGCATGCCTGAGGCCTGGTTCCATCGCCAGGGCTGCCAAAGTATAAAATAACTACGGCGACTGGCACCTTGGAGCCGGACACACAGAGGCAGGATGTGCCTACATTTGCTTGTGGAAGTGGGGCGTAACTTGGGACCCTCGTTTTATTGGGGGAAAAGCTGTGCTGCCCGGAGACATCTGTCTGCCTTTCTACCCATCCGTCTCCTGGATATTTATTGAGCTCTGTGCCGGGCCCGTGCTAGGCTCCAGGAAGTGACAGCGGGGCTTCAGAATCCCACTGCACAGCCCGCCATACTCTTGGGCCCCTCCTGCCCCAGGGGCTGGTCCAGTTAGGGAAGTAGAGGCCCAGCGCCACGCTGGCAGTTAGTGGCAGAGCCAGGTTCAGCGTCAGAGCCCAACCCCACATTTCCCTTGCTTCAGAGACCCAGAGGGACAGTGTAGGCTGTCCTTGTGCCTCTTCATGAGTGGCTCTCCTGGGCGCGTCTCAAGGCAGAGGCTCCCTCCTGGCATCGTCTGCAGTCCCCTGAGAGACAAGCCAGCCAGAACAGACGCTCGGTCATCAGAATGCCTGCTGTTACCTATGTACATACAGCCTCTTTGCCTGTCTGGATCCATCAAGCCCCACAGCAAGCCTGTGCTGGAGGAGACAGGCCCAGAGAGGTTAAGTAACTTGTACAATGCCACAGAGCTGCTGAGTGACGGAGACAGGGTCCCAGGCCACCTGCTGGACTGATGATCTTACCATCTCCTTGTCCTTCGGAGGAACAGGATCGACACAGCCGCTTTCTCTAGGGAACTGAGCTGTGCCCTGCACGGGGTGGCACCGGAGACTCCCAGCCTCGACTCTCACTCCCTCTTTGTTCGTCTGCCCCTTCATTGGCAACACTGCGTTTATAATAAGCATTTAAAATAAGTCTTGCTGGACCAGGGACAAGGAAGGAGGAGGGAGCAAGAGATTTGCAGGCAGGAAGATGGGGAGGGGGATCGTGGGGTGTTAAATAGCCCAGAATTTTAAAAAAACTGATGCAAATCACTGGTAGGAGAGAAAATTATGTGCAATTACGTCCTGATATTGGAAGGTTTTGCCTAGTCCAGCCAACAAGATCTCATTAACAAGCAGAAAATAAGATTGAAATGGTGTGTAAAAGAGCTGAAAAATGAATTTGAATGCTACGTTTGTCCACAATTACCCCCTCCTTCACACATATTTTATTGCAATTTTTTTATTATTCTTAATCTCTCCATTCCTCAAAGCAGATTGGGGGCATCCTGGCATTACCAGGGCATCAGGAAGAGGTGTGGAGGATTTCCTGCCCCCCTGAAAGGAGACCCTTCTCTCGCACATTTTCCAAGGTTGGGTTTTGGAGGGATCAGAATTCATTTCTCCGGCTTAGCGGGTTGTAGGAACACGGGGTTTTCACCCCAGCCGCGCGCTCCCATGTACCCCGCCCTACCCTTTCCTTCTCTCCCTTCTGGGGTGACTCTACCGTGCCTGCTTTTTCCTCTTTGCCCTCTCAGGGTCTCTTTCTTGCTTTCCCTTTCTTAGGAGCCCTCTGCCAAAGGCCCGCAAGCGGAAGGCAGCTGGGGGGTAAGGGATACCGAGGCCTGTCCCCAAAAAGCAGCCCCAAGTCTGAGCTCTGGATCTGCCACTTACTACATTGCTGTGTGACCCTGTTTCAGCTTGCTTTACCTCCCTGGGCTTCATTTTTCTCATCCGAAGATGGGATGTTAATCCTTATCTCTTATAGCTTGGTGGCTTAAGTACCTGCCTGGCAAGCACAAGGTCCTGAGTTCGATCCCTGATACCACAAAACAAGAAATAAAAGCCCAAGCAAATGAAGTTCATACTTGGAAGCATATACACATATTAGGAAAGAGCTTAAATTTAAAAAAAAATCCTTATCTCTTGAGGGTGCTGAGAGGACTAAGGAGAAATTTGAGTAAAGTTCCTGGCACATAGTAGGTGCTTAATACATGTGCATTCTCTACCACTCCATCTATGCCCTGACGCGCAACTCTGCCTTACACGTGTCTCTTCTCCTTCCCTTTTTCCTTTCGTCCTTTCAGCTGTCTAGGAAACCCCTGTGCTGAATACGAGGGTATCTCATCTAGGATAATGCTGGGTGCTCTTGCTGAACAGTCTGGGAAGACAGGTGCTGGGGCTCAGGCTGTCCCCACCCTCACACTCCCTAGGAAAGATGAGCCAGAGAGAAGGAGGGTGTGATTCAGACAAAGGACATGATCACTCAGTATTTTTTTTTCCCAAGATTAACTGAGTAATCTCAACCCCCACACCCATTTCCCATCATGACCTGGGCCTGGCAGATAGCCAGGTAGCTGGGCACTGAGCAGTGATGGTACAGGGTCAAGGTCAGTGTGTAGAAGGGGCCAGAACTCTGGCTGGATCGTTGTGGATCTGAAGCTAAGTGACTTTTTCTGAGTATCTGCCTGCCCCAGCCAGCTCTTGCTATAGCTGGTCATAGCCCAGCTCCCTTAGACCCTACCTTCACCCTTGCCAGTCCCTTGTCACAGCTTGACCAGGGTAGCAACTAGAGGACCTGTCCACTGTCCGCCCTGCCCATCAGGTGCCTCCCAAGCTTCCATAGCCCTGGCCAAGCCAGCCTGGGTACAGGGATGTGCTGTAGGCCCTATCACAGCCATTGAGGAAGTGTGAATTGTGCCAGCCGTAATGCAGGAGCACGGGCACCCCGGGTGTCTTGGGCACTGGGGAACGGGTTGTGCCAGGCTCCTGTTCTCCCAGCCTTTCCGCCTTTGTGCCTGGCCGACCCATCTCGGTGGGAAGAGTGGAGTTATTTCCTGCTAGAGGCCGCTCCCCAAACACAACCACCTGCTCTTGTCTGTCCATCAGAGGGCCTGGCTCCAGTCCACAGGGAGAGGCCTGGGCAGAGCCATCTCCTGCAAAAACAGATCCATGTTTTTGTCTTTGTCTCTCTCTCTCTCCCCTTTCACTCCCAGGTGGAGGGAAGTAAGGGAACTCAGGAGGGGAAGAGACTGTCTCACCTAAACCAAGATGTGCTGGGGTTCAGGAAGCTGGGACAGGGCCTTGCTCCCTGAGTTCACAGAGGAGTTCAGAGTCGAGGGTGGGTGCCCGCCACTGGGGCCTCTGTGTGGGTTTCCACTCCACTTCCGGGAAGGTGCAGGAAGGTGCCTCCTTTGTCCCTCCATGAACAGGTAGAAAAGGAGCTAGCCTGCTTGGAGGTGCCCTGCTGCCAGGGCCCACGGTCTCAGGTAAGACCACAGGCAGCAACCCTATCTGGTACACAGTGGTTTATTTTGGTGATGCTCATAATGCCCAGTGTCTGGCACATAGCAGAACACAGGCTACTCTGGGTCCGCCCCTGGGCATCCTGCAGGCCCGACAAGACACCGTTGTGGTCTGTTCCCAAGGAGACTTCTTAGAGATGCTTGGATGTTGGCATGCAGGGACCCTTCATGTTTATCCATTCAGCTCCTTTCTGCAGCCCACAGGGAGACTGCAGCGGGCAAGACACGAGGCCCTCTCTGCCCGACAGGGTGCCTTTGGACGAGGCGATACTGGGTTGCATGGAGAGTTGTCGAGAGTCAGCGGTGGTCAGTTTATCGTGATTTCTAGTAGGATTGGAAGCACAGCGGAAGTAGGCAATAGGGAGGGCAAGGCCAGCGAGGCTGCTTGGAGGAGGCGGCGGGAGAGGAGTGAGGAGGCAGGACAGGAGTTGACTGGGGGAGATGAAGGAGACCCAGCCTGGTGCAGCTGAGAACGGCACAGGCAGGGCAGGCCCTGTAGCAGTTGCCAGCCTGGGTGGGATGGTTGTGCGGCCAGGCTTGAGATTCTTCTCCTCTGCTTCCTTGCTGTGACTGCAGGCAAGCTGTGTGAGCCCTGCAGGCCTCAGTTTCCCCGTCTGCAAGGCAGGACCTATACCACCCACCTTGCAGCATGAGTAGAATTAAAGTAGACTGTGCGGACCAGCATGCCCTGCCTGGCGGTTCTTCAAGCCCCCAGTAAGTGACCCTTTTCCCACTCTGCTTGCTGCTCCCACCTGAACAGAAATCCTGTTTAAGGTCCTGCTTGGTTTCTCAGTCATTTCCTCTCTGGGACAGGAAGTTCCACCCAGCCCAGAATGGGCCAAGCCTGGTCACTCGTTGGAAAACCAGGAGGTCTGGTTCTTCCTCTGATTCACTGTGTGAGCTT
This sequence comes from Tympanoctomys barrerae, assembly GCA_002564285.1. NCBI lineage: Eukaryota > Metazoa > Chordata > Mammalia > Rodentia > Octodontidae > Tympanoctomys > Tympanoctomys barrerae. Next base: position 6,932 of record NDGN011485377.1, read on the forward strand.
AGTAAATCCCTCCTGGCCCCGGGTCTCACTTTCCTCTGTTCGTGTGACAGGAATGACTGACTGCTGGCAAGAAGTCTTCCTGCTCAGAATGGTGAGGCTGGGCTCTCGGCACAGGGACCCAGCCCCTGTTTCTGCAGGCAGGCTTAGCCCTCCTAGTCCTGTCCTGTACCTCCTCCCCGCCCCCTGGGGCCTCCGCTTGGGCTGCTGGGCTTCCCAGCAGGCCAGAGGTTTAGCCACACAGAGCTGCCTGGCTTGGTGGGAAAGAATGCAAATAGCGGATTTGTCCTTCTTTCTGATTAGCACGGGGGGCTCAGGACGAGGCAGGCCCGACAGATAGAGGGAAAGAAAATGAGGCAGATTAGCAATTAATACTGTGGGCAGACTTGGAGCTTCGTGGACCCGTCCCCTGGGTCCCTGGTAGGAGGGAGACTTCCAGGATGGCTGAGAGGCTGAATCGGGGAGCCACTGAGGACCCCAGGTAGAGAGGCAGAGATGACTCTGAGAGCCCCAAAGCCCACTGTCTCCTGCCTCCTAGCCACTTTACCTGCAGCTCCTGTGGCCCAGGACACTTTGCCCACTACCCCGTCATCTTGATGAATTCAGCCCCACCTATTCTTCAGGTCTTGGCCTTCTGGAAGCCCGCCCTGTGCCCCCTCTTAGCTGAGTTTCTCTGGGGGCATTTATCACATTTTTATCAGTGTAGGAAAAGTACCTGCATTACTAGACAAATACAATTCACATTAACAATGGTCAAATTTTTTCAGCACTCCCCACAGGCCAGATGTGTGCTAAGCCCACCGCATGGATTATCCCATTCAGCCTTTAGGACATGCCTTTGCAGGAGGCCCTGGAATTTATTTCTGTCTTGCAGATGCAGGTGCGGGGAGCGGCACCGAGCATGTTACATGATTTGTCTCAGGGAAGTTGCTAATAAGGGCAGGGCCTGGACTTGGACCCGGCCTTCCTGGCCCCAGAGATGGGGTTCTTACCTAGTGCTGGACATGGCGATGGTCCGGCTCCCACCTGCTAGGGAGATCTTTGAGATGTCCCAGTGCTTTCCAGGGGCAGGAAAGCAGAGAGCAGGGCCGCAGGTGCTGGATCTGGAGCCCAGGCCCCCCCTGCAGCACTGTCTAGCCCTGCCTGGTGACTCCAGTCAGCTTCGTCCTGGCCTGCTTCTCCCTCTGTGGAGTAGAGCTGCTAACAGTTCCCTCCTCCCAGAACTAGCATGAGGAGCACATAAGCCTCAGACATTGGGTTTGCAGGAGGTTCTAAAACTCCACAGAGACCAACGTGGGTCAAAGGTCGTGGTGCAAGGACACACTAGGCCTGCCTTTACAGGATGCTTTGCCCTCTCTTCCAGGCTCCTTTCCCATCCTCTTCTGTCTGCTCCTCCCTGCCTCCCTCCCTAGCCTCCTGTCCTGTTCCTCCACCTCCTCTGCCCAGCTGGAAAAGCTTCTCCCAACACCTCCTGTGGGGACAGGTGTCTGCCCACCCCAGGGAGCTCTGCTATGGTATGGAGCTGCTGGACATCAGTGGGGACCCTTGGGTCCCCTTGGAAGGATGGGTCTAAGGGCCACACCTCTCCTCCCCGTTGCTGGCTGCTCTAACCGCCCCATCTTCCAAATGATGAGGCAGCAAGGCCACCCTCTCTCCAGCCCAGCTGGTCCGGCGCAGGCTTCCCGACTCCTTCAGCAGCCGTTCCAGCCTCCTGTGCGAAATTCACCTCTTGATTTCCCTGTGTGATTCCTGTTTCCATTTCTGTTTAGCCCACTCCTGCCCTCACCCTCCTCCTCTTCCTCTTCCCCAGTTCTCTCTGGCCCCATATGGCACTGGGTACCCTGGACACCCTCTTGCTGTCCCATCTGTAGAATCGGTTGGTGCTCACCTGCCCACACCCCTCCCCAGCCCAGGCAGCGTTCTCTCTTCCCTGTCCCTGGGGTTCTGCCTCCCCAGCTCCTAGGATGGCTTTTTCTACCCCTTCTCTGTTCTGATCCGGGTCTCCCTAGCCAGCTCTTTCTCCTCTACTACCCTCTCGTTTCCATCTCCCCACAGCACCCCTCTTACCCCCTGTCCCCTCTCCCTGCCCATCTCCTGCCCCCCAACCCATTGCTCCCCCAGTGGTGGCAGTTTACTTGGCTTTGGTGGACTGGGCTGGACTGGGCACAGGGTCCCTGGGCCAGGCAGGGTGGGGGCGTTGGACAGGGAGCCAGGCGGGACCGAAGGCTGCCCCTCCCTCCCTGCTCCACTCCACGGCTGCTGTGCCTTTGATCCATGGCCTGAGGCTGCCTGACAGTGGAAAATACGGGGAGACAAAACCACTCAGTCAAAGTGATTCCCAACAACTGTCTCCCCGAGATAAGGACGCACTCAGGCTCCGCGGCCTGCTTAATACCCACTGCCCGGCCTGGGATTCTGGCACGGTAGCACCCTGACAGCCGCAGGGCGGTCCGATGGCAGGACTGGCCTCTGCCAGGCTGGGGACCCAGGACAAGGTGGGTACCTGGGAACCCAGGACTGAGCAGGAAGACCAGGGACTAGGGTGAGGTGGCAGCCAGGGTGTAACCGGGGTTGGGCCAGCTGGAGGGCTGGGGCACCTGGGACACCGTGTGTAGGGCCTGCAGATTGTCCAAGACAGGGTACAGGGCAGGCTGCCAGGCCCCTATTGCTCATCTGCAAGGGAAATTTCCTCCTGCCTCCCACCCATGCCTTCTCTCCAACTCCCTCCACCAAGCTATTTGCCTTCCTGGCCTAAAAATTTTCATGCCTTCACATAGCCCAGCACTATCTACTCCTTAGCCTCAGCCTTCGCAGTCTCCGGGTCTGGGTAGCCATGCCTCCTTCCACACCTTGGGCAGCTGTGTTGCCCATTAACTTCAGCTTTCTGGGTACCTCCCTCTTCTTCTAGTGCATAGTCCAGGCTGTGTGTTGGCCTGTGTTTCCAGCACAAGGCCTAGCACAATGTAGGTCTTGGTGAACAGTAGTGGGCCACAGGTCTAAGACACCTGACTGTGCCTTCTAGAACCTTCCAGGGAGAAGGTAAGACTCAGCAAGCAGCCAGCCATGAGCCAGAAACCTCCAGAGAGGAAGGACACCCTGGCTAAGCCCAGGCTGGGGCTGTATTCCCCAGTCCTGCTCCACCAAGGGAAACACTGACCTTGGGGCCTCCTGGAGGTCCAGCTTTGATTGCTGGCCACTGACCTTGGCAAGCAGGGGCTTGGCACAGAGGTCAGGAGGCCACAGGACAGTACATTGTGCACAGTGAAACCCAGAGGAAGCCCGAATGGGGCCACCCCGAACCTCCGCAGGGCTGTGGGCACAGAGAGAGCCAGTATTGCCTGGATAATGGCAAAGGAGAGGGCACAGGGACGGCAGGGTGTGGCTTGGGAATCCTGAGGGCCAGGAATGGAAGGCCCCTCTGCAAAGCATTGAGTATCCAGCCCAGGGCTGGAAGTGGTCAAAACAGAACCTGGCTCTTAACCTCACTAAAGGGTGAGGTAAGAGAGCAGGTCATTTGCAGGCTGGAGAGGTTAGATCAGTGCCCAAACTCAGGCTCTGGCATGATCTGGGATGCTTGCTAAGTGCCTCAATTCCTGGGCTGCACTTCGGGAGTCCATGACAGGAGGTCTCCAGCAGACCGGGAAATCAGACATTTGAAAAGACAGTGCCAGGGGTAGCCAGTCCAAGGCCTGGCACCTCCAAAGTGCTGACTTAGCAGGCTTCCACTTTGCCAGGCAGCCTAGAGTGAGCAGGCCTCTTCAGCCACTCCATGCCTGGGGACCCCTTTGTACCCCAAAGACAGTAGCATCTTGATTCCTGATTCTCTAGAAAGGACTCCGAGTTGGAATGTTTGTGTTGCACTGAGACCCTGCCCCTAACAATCTCAGAGCCAGGACCCCTTGGAAACTGTCAGCACACTGCCCAGAAGGAGTGGGGTTGGTGAGTCATTCCAAGGGCCAGGCGGATGTGGTAGCAACTGGCATGGTCCTGGGGCCAGCTTATGGCCTGTATCCCCATCTATGCCTCTGTTCTCTTGGTGTGGACATTGTACTTTGACACAAAGCCCTGGGAAGTGTCACCCAGAGGCAGCTGTGTGAGTGAACTAGCTCTGGCCAAGAAGGGGACCTGGGACTTGGTCTTTCCATCCTACTGGGCTGCTGAGCAGCAGTGTGTGAGGGCCCTACCCCAGCTCTCCAGGCTCCGAGGACCTTGGCTGGTGCTGGCCCACGGCCAAATGAATGCGACCCTCTCACCAGACCAGGGGGCTCTGACCGGCAGCATCAGAGGATTAAGGTCCCGTGAGAGCACTGGCAAGCGTCTTATCACAAAGGGGACAGTCCAGGCTGAAATTGAGACGTGATGCCCGAGGCAGAAGTTCCCGAGCCTCTCCCTGCAGGGAGCTCCCTTCCCTTCCTGACCACGGACAGTATCCTCTCCCACCCCGAGCTCTCCAGTTCTGTGCCTGAGCCCCAGGATGCCGACCCCAACCCAAGCCACTGCATTGGCTGTCTGTGGACCTCCGGAATGAAGCAGCTCTTCCTCCTAATGGAGGACAATTCTGCTCTGAGGCCCAAAGAAACAGGGTTGCTTGCCATCTTGTTGATACTCACAACAGCGATGACACACCTTGCTTGTTCCAGTACCACGGGCTGGCAAGGTCCTTACCCTCTCGCCAGCTGATTGGTTCCCCCCTGTGCCCTGACATTTGTGCATTTTGCAGCCTCAGAGGTGAAAGCCAAGGTCAACAGCAAGGGGCAGCATTAGAGTCCAAACTCCAGGCCTGCGCAAAAATTAGACGCCCTCTCCCAACCTGGGCTGCTGGAGTAGAAGGGATGGATGTGGCCCTTCAGGTCTTGTCCACACGTTGGCAAGCACCCCAGGGGTCTAAGGGAACACTGACAGAGGTGTCTCCTGCTGCCCTCCCCTCCTCCTGGCTCTCAGGTGCTGCATAAGCTCCCTGGGGTAGCTCCAAAGCCCACCTGGACAGCAGAGTATGGAGAAAGGGAAGACCCATAGTCCTCAGAGGCTGGGAGGAAGAGGCAGGACGGTGTGGGGGATGGGCCTCGGGCTCCTCTCCGCCTGCAGTCCTCAGTGATGCTGACAAGCAGCTGGACCAGCCTGCATGCCCCGCAGTAGCTCCTGGGCCGATTCGAGGTGTTCCCAGGGTGATCAGCAGAGTAAGGAGAAGTTGGGAGAGAAGTACATAGACAGAAACAGACACCCAGAGACTGAGAGAGACAGGGACAAGGGGAGAGAACAGAAGGACACAGTGAAAGAAGGACGCAGGCAGAGGCAGCAGCAGGATAGTGGGAGACATGGGAGGTAAGGAATACAGGAGGGCTGGAGACCAACCACAGTGGGACCAAGCCGGCAGTAGAGGTGGGAGGAGCCCAGAGCAGAGGGGGCAGGTGCAGGGAGGGAGCTGGGGGCTCCAAGGAGAAGGCACACAGAGAAGCCCTGATCACACTTCCAGACCCAGGTCCAGGCCTGGCAGCGCCAGCTGTGTGGCCTTAGGCCGCTGCATCCACAGAAGCAGTGGGAGCAGAGGGTGCCTTTGTCCCTTGCCATATCTTCTCCCTATACTCCTTGCATCTCCCTCCTCCTCCCACAGTCCAGGTGTCCATCCACAGCAGGGGCCTTTGCTCAGGCTGCCGGGGGCTGAACCCCAGATGCCGTGGCCTCCCGGCGTGGTGGTGGCTAGTCCCCAAGGCCCCAGAGCCCGGAGGTGAGAAGTCCTGCCCTTTTGCCAAGTGTTTCTTTTTAGTTCCAGATGCCACCCTGACAGGTCTCCCCTGTGATTAATGTCCCCAGCCTCTAGCCTGGGACCAGCTCTTTCTTCACAAGCCAGAGCTGGCTGGTGGCTAGTGGCTGGGCAGCACAGGGCCTATGCTTTGCAGGACCCCCTCCTGGTCCCTCCCTCTGGCTGGGCCACTCCTGGCTACTTCTCTAACCGTGGTTGAGTTTCCTGCAAGCCTCTGTCTTCTTGGCTGTGTGATTTGTCATCAGTCCTGACACCATGGTCATACGGGTACATCAGCCAAGTGCCCAGAGGCCTTTGGTATAAAGCAGAGAGCCTCCGGGGCCCCTGGGGAATTCATGCAACCCTGATGACAGCATCATTTGTGGCCCTGGGCATGGGACAATTTCAGCTCTGGCTGATGAGGGGGTGGGGGGATGGGACCTCCACTCTGGATCCTGACCCACCTTGCCCCAGCCTCTTCCCGTGTGACCCAAGGCGCAGCCTTACCAGCCTGCAGCGCCAGCCAGCGAGCCCCTTAACTCCTCCTTCATCTCTTCCGGCCTAGAGCCGAGACAACATCTTTCCTCCGCAGTCCCTGGTCTCTTGTTAGTTTGCCACGTCAATGCCGTGGGCACGTTTTTTTGCTAATTTTGTAGCTGCCTTTATCAAACAAGGATTCACAGGCGCTTTATCCTTGATAAGTGGATTAGTCAGTGAGCTAAACAAGAAGGTATGGGACGCGGGGGCTGCTCCGGAGAAGATATTTGTTTTGTGAAGAATGGAGCCTGCGTTCCCTGCCCTGTGTGGGGGGAGGCAAGCAGGGTATCGTGGAAAGAGCTGGAAGCATTGTGTCTGCCTTTTTTCCAGGGCCAGGGGAACCCTAACTGTTTAGGATTTTCTGCAGTGAAAACAGAGTGGGAGGGAGGCTGGATCCTGGCGGGGTGGGGGACCTGCCTCCTTCTGGTAAGAGGAGGCAAACCGGGATGAAATCTGGGGACACAGACACCCCAGGGCTTCCCTGGCTTCCCTTTCCTGCCAGCCTTCACTGCTTTCCTTTTTCCCTGTTCCGCCCCTTCCACAGGCCTCTCACTAAGTCCTGGGAATCCCAACATGGATAACAAGTGGTCTCTGATCATGTATATCTTATAGTCCAGTTGGACCAAACCAAACCAGTGAAATAACAGATCCCCTGTTTAGCAGCTAGAGGGGTATCCGGTTGGAGACTTCGGAGCAGTCCCAGGTGCCCCCTTAGCCTTGCTGATCTCTGGGCGGAAATGGCCATTTGGACTTCCCAAACTTCTCTTTGTCACCCCTGAAAGTAGTTGTGCATTCCCCTTGAGGCCCCAGGGGGAGGGTGCGGCACTATGATTCCCTCACTTCTTTAAAATGCATGTGAATTTTGCACTTTTGTATAGAGCCGTTTGTGTTGGATAGCAATAAGGTAACACTTTAGTAGCATTGTGTCGTGTCAGTGCTTTCTCCAGGAAGTACCGCCATATTTGGTTCATGACTTGACATGGCACATGGTGGCCAACCAGATGCTGGGACTGAGGATTGTGGTGTAGACCACCAAGGCATCTCTGCAGTCAGGAGGCCCAAGATGGTTAGAGAAGGGAATAGGGGTAGCCCTTTGTTGGTCAAGGCCAGGAGAAAGCCATCATCAGGGTACCCAAGGCAGACAGTGGGGCCGAGGAGCTTTTCAGAAGTATCTCTCTTCAGACACCCAGAGATGGAATTAGAGGGAGGAAGGCGTAGAGGAGGAGAGGACGCTAGGTCCAGATTTGCCCCCACGTCTAGTTGAGACTATGAGTCAGTGGGACCACAGTGTTTCCTTTTTCCGTCCCACTTTTTGACATGAGTGCCCAGGATCTTGAGGTGCCTGCCCAGTGCTGCAGCAGGAATCTAGTGGAGGGGGTGAGGGGGAACTGAGGCCGTGAAAGGGAAAGAAAGGAAGGGAGCAGAGCATCACAGGTCCTCAGCTGGCCCTTAGCTGCGCCTGTCCTCCCTGAGCTGCCTCCAGCTGAGTGTGATTTTGCTATTTATTTACATGTAATTATTGCTATGAGGTGCAGATATTAACGCTGTCAAGAGCAATTTGCTCTGACATTTTTCACTCGCTCAGTGCCCCCCGCCACTCTCGATGGGGCCCAGGGCTCTCCCGGCTCAGCCGCTGTGCACTCGGAGGCTCGGCCAGGAACCACCCAGCCGGCAAGGAGTGGCGTCGGCAAGCTCGCCCGGCTCCTCTGCAAACTCATTAAGCTTTGAAATTGAATTTGGTCCGGGAGAGAGCTGGCTGGGCCCCGCTCCGCCGCCGAGGCTGGCTCAAGGCCTCCTTGCTCCGCCTGCCACAGAGAAAAGCGGGCAAGGGCAGAGCCAACCGGGACTCAGGCCAGGGCCAGAGGCTGCAGAGGGAAGTGGAGGCACTTGACAGATACAGGCAGGTCATCATCAGAGAACGACGCTAGGTGCAGCCTCCAGATAGAGTGGACAGGGTGGGCCTGGCCACACAAACTGCGCATCCTGGCCAGCAGCTCCACAAGGACGCTGGGCAGCCCTAACTGTGGGAGACATCATTGCATCAGAAGTCTGTGCCCACCTCACTAAAAGGCTTTCCTGTGGAGCCGGCCTGGCATGGTAGTCGCCCTGCAGAAGATGCTACCACAGGGATAAGAAAAGGTGCTGAGCTGGCCGTGCAGTGAGTCCCTCAAGCAGACGCTAGAAGGGGACCCGACTTACTGTGTGCACCTTCTGAGTTCAGGGTCCAGCCCTACCACTTACAACATGTGCTGACTTGGGCAGGTTGCTGAGCTTCGTAGGGCTTCAGTTTCCTCTGGAGCTTTAAGATAGAGTAGTGGCGCTCCCTGAGATGCCTGGGTGCTGGCCCTCTCTTAAAGGGTCCACAGCCACCTGGCACAGCGCCATCACACAGCACCCGTGAAACAGGGCTGCCTTCCGATTTCAGCAACATTAACATGTGCTTCTTTGAACAGATGCCCATCTGGCATCGCGGGGAGGAGGGGCTGGCAGTGCTGTCTGCACACAGTAGGTGCTTAGTACCTGGAGGCTGTGCGCATGTGTCCGTGTGAGCCTCTCCGATCCAGGGACCATTTTTGGAAGAGGAAGCAGGGGCTGGCTCATCTATCCGTTCCCCGGAAGGGACCGGCTTCTCGGGTGGCAGCAGGCCTGAGCCATCTTGGCCACAAGCCCCTAACACACTGTGATGTGTGCCAGCTTGTCTGTCCAGGTACCAGCAAGGCCTTCCTGCCACCACTCAGCCCCTGCCATGGCCAATCTGCATCCTCATCTCCCTCGATTAAGGAGCAGGGGTGGGGGATTGAGAGCCCAGGCCTCCCTGTCCTCCTTCAGAGTCAAGGAGGCCCCTTCCCTCCTCCTCCTCCCCTCAGCTTGGCCAATTAGGCCCCTGACACCTGGAGCCGCTGACAAACTGTTTCTGTCACTTGCTCTCTGTCTTTCATTAGGGCCTCTGGAGGAGGGGGAGCAGGAAGGGAGGGGAGGGAGATGGGATCTTTCATGCTTAGTAAGGCCAGATACATTAATTACAAAACGGCCATTTGCCGCGTGAAAGTGTGCTAATTAAATTTATGCAATCATTATCTTTAAATAGTCATATCTTTCCCGGCGATCGGCCCCTTCCTTCGCCAACCCCGCCACTGCTTCAAGCCATCACTCTAATCCCCCGTCCGCCATTTATCGTGCCATCAGAGATGGTCCCTGCGTCCCACGGTGCTCCACCAGCTCTGGCACCCTGGGGGCCTGGAGCTCTGGGTCCCATCCTGGCCCCAACACCTTCCAACCCTGCAAGCCTGAAGATCTGCTCGGGGAGGGGAGGGGCAGCCAGAATCTCCATCTAGTGTTTCCAGAGAGGCCTGGATACTTGCAGATATTTGCAGAGTGACATCTTGTCAACCAGACTCTGGGAATCTGTGCGTGTGTACGTGCTGCGTGTGTCTGAAAGAGGGAGAGAGGGACAGAGAGACAGAGGCAGAGGCAGAGAATGTGAATACCTCAGCCATTCTGTCCACCACACCCATCACCCCAACTCCAGTCTTTAGCTAAAAGCCCCCACGGATTCCCTGGGTGAGGAGGGGACTCTGAAATCCTCCCAGTTGGAGGGGGCTTTTGAGCATATCCCAGCCCATGGAGGACTAAGCTATACCCCAGGCCTTTTAAATATTTTTTTAACATATTTGGTACAGGTCCTCCTGTTTGCAGCCTCTCCAGCTCTGGGATTACAGGCGTGTGCCACCACACTCAGACTCAGGGTCCAGTACAGCATGTGGTGCTGGGGATCGAACCCCAGTCCATGAACTTGCCAAAGCAGGTGCTTAGTCCACTGAACTATCTCGCTGGCCCTTTCAGCCCTTTTATAAATTTTATTTTGAGAACGAAGCTTGCTAAATTGCCCAGGCTGGTCTCAAATTTAGCCTTTTCCTGTCTCAGCCTCCTGAGTAGCTAGAATTATAGCAGTGTGTACACCACCACAGCTGGCTTTTCTACTTCACTTTTCTCCAACCAATTATATACAAGGCTTGTGCTGGGGATTAGAAGGTAAATTGCATCATTACTTCATGCTTACTCAGCCAGGGTTTGCTGACCACCTACTATGTGCCAGGCAAGAGGAATAAGATGCCAAGTCTGCCCTGTCCCAATTCAGGGGTGTTAGGGCCGCAGGAGAACGTGGGGGCGTTGAGCAGATGGGTATTTGTGTGCCTAAATGGGCAATAGCATGTGGCAGGAGGGGCAGGGTCCACCTGGCCCAGGCAGGGCTCTCAGAGCTGCCACTGGGTGAAGCCACTGTTGAGCCCTACCTGGGAGGCCCTTACCGAAGCTTTACCTGGTGCCCTTCTGCTGTGACACTCACAAATGGTGCCTCCCACTTCAGCCCCTCCTCTCTCCTTTACTCCACCAGAAGACTGTGAGTCATCGGGTTTTGCTGCACACAGACTAGAGAAAGGCAAGAGAGACCCTAGTGAGGTTGGGGTGGAGCGCCCTCACCCGGCTGTCAGTGGAAGGTCAGCAATCTCGACCTGGACTTGTGTCCTCACACACGTACACACAGCCCTTACACATATACAGTCAGTATTTGTGTGCACATCCAGTAGTCCCATCTGCATGGATACATGCAGCCTGTGGCCTCACACACATCACGCACACATACATGTGCATGCATGCATACTCATGCATGTGTCTTGCAGCACTCTCGTGCATGGTATCCCATGTTTGCACACACACTGAGCTCACAGCCATTTCAGAGAGGTTCAGGGCAAGAGCCTTAGGCTAGAAGCCAAGGTCAAAGGTTCTTACTCCAATCCTGCCTTGGGTTCCTTGGGCCATTCCAGGCAAACCTGAACCTCAATGTTCTCATCTGCAAAGTGGAGGAGTAACTGTTTCATAGAACAGCTCCAGGTTGAAAGGCAAGTACTTTACAAACTGCCATGTGCCGCTGGGCTTGGTGGCGCACGCCTGTTATCCCAGCCTTCAGGATGTGGAGGCAGGAGGATCACTGGGAGTTTGAAGCCAGCCTCGGCTACATAGAAAATTCAAGAACAGCATGAAGCACATCATGATATCCTCCCTGTCACAAAATACCCACCAAACATACAAACTGTAGGTGCTGTGTTTCTGCAGGAAAGTGGTGGCAGCCAGGCTTAGGAAAGCCTTTGAGGAGGTCTAGGAGCTGACAAAGGAGAGCTGAGTGCAGGGGCTGGGGGGCTTGCAAGACCCTGGGTGAGGCAGTGGAGGAGGTGGGGGTGAGGGCCATAAACAGGGAGGGCCTTTGGGGAGGGGGCAGAGGACCTGCAGGAAATCCTGTTTGGAAGCTTCCAGTCAGCACCCGAAGCCCATTACTGCTGTCCACAGGGGGCAGGGGGAGGAGAGGGGCAGATCCTCTTAGTGGAGAGCAGAGAGGGAGGAGGGGTGTGCAGAGGTGGCCGGCTGCCTGGGTGGGTGATTTCAAGCTCACACTAATCCCAGCGCAGAGCTGGGACAGGCAGGCGACTGGTGGAGTGTGCATGGGTGTGCACGTGTGCATGGGTGTGCCTGATCAGAGGTGAAAGATGTGCATCTCGTTGTTCCCCGGGGGTGGCAGAAGGGAAGTAGAGTCACACAGGCTCGCATTAGCCAGCTGGCAAGCATGTCAGTGTGAGGCTCTTGTGGGTGTGCCTCTGTGGGCACCTGGGTGGCTGTGGCCCGGTAGCAGGTGTGCACACAGCTTCGCAGTATCGCTCTTTGCACTTCTTGTTGGACTGTGGGTGTTGGTGTGTGTTTTGTGCACACCCTGTGTCTTTGCATTGTGGGTATGGATGCATTGCGGGATTACGTGTGTGTGTGTGTGTGTGTGTGTGTGTGTGTGTAACAGTCACTGTCGTGCTTTGGGAGCTGCGGTCTCATACTTGGGAGCCCTCCTGTCGCCCGAGCCCTGTGGTGCAGCCCTGTCCCTCCTCCCCATCCTCAGCCTGCCAGGACACAGAGATGGACTCCAGCCCTTGGGAACCGGGCTCAGCTGTGAGCGGGACTGTGCTGGATCGCCTCTGCTCCAGCCCAGGATCACACACCCCATAGTCTGAGGATGGTTCTTGCTGCATGGACAGATTTTTCGTGCAGCTAGAACAAACACTGCATTCTGCTCATCCTCCTCAGGAGCAGGGTGCGCGCCTGAGATGACCGCCCTCACATTGCTTCAGGAAGTCAGGGGGTGAATCAGCAAATGGATCTAAGCAGGGGGCTCATGGAAGTGACATGCACCTGCTGCCTTTCCGGGTTGGGCTCCAGCTTTGGAAGCCAGGGGCAGGACTTTTCCGAGGATCCAGCAGTGCTTCTCTCAGATGGTGCTCACTGGAGGCTGGCTCCTGGGGCAGAAGAACTGAGTAAGGGCCTGACCCTGATCTGGAGGGGATCCTGCAGTCCGTTCTTCAGTAGCCATCCCCATCTCAGGATGGTAGCCACCCCGTCATCTACCGCTCCTCATCTCTTCAGCAGCAAGCCAAGGGGGAGAGGCATCAGGGAAGGGCAGTTGGGGGCCAGGCCCTGTCTTTTATTTATTTATTTATTTATTTTGGTGGTACCAGGGATCAAACTCAGGACACTGCACTTGCCAGGCAGGCACTTATGCCACTGAGCTATATCCCCAGCCCTACGCCCTGTCTTAAACCTCTCCATTCACTTGCTCCTTCAGTCCTTGTAGTGATCCTTTAGGTAGCTACAATTCCTACTGAACAGATGAGAAGACTGAGGCCCAGGAGGCTAAAGAGACTGCCAAGCCTGACAGCCACAGAGTGCTGATGCTAGAGAAGAAATTCAACCCCCAGGGCTGCAGGAAGCCCCCGGACATAGCGCTGATCAGCAGCTGGGGTCCACATCGAAATTGCCATCCCTCTTGAGGACTTTGAGCTCCCTGTCTGGTCGTGTGGAAGTGGGGCTCCCAGATCTGATTCTGACCCACCCATCCCCAGCTCCCACCTCCCTGACCTCTCCATTCCCCAACTCCTGCGCCTCCCTCTCCCCTGCGCCTCCCTCTCCCCTGCATCCTGCCAATGCCCCTGCCCGCCCATCGGACCCTGCCGAGGAGCCCGGATGATGGGATGGCCCCTGTAATTGCAGCCGCGCTCCCCAAGCCGCGTTCGGTTATCACAGAGGGTGCAGACCTCGCTGCTCAGCCTCCTCCGTCCCAGGCCCTCGGGGCCAGCTCAAGAACGGAGGGAATTAATTACATTCCCATCCCCTTCTTTTAAAGTAGGGGAGCGCAGGCGCTTCCCGGGAGGGGGTGGGTGAGCAGAGGCTATGGAAGGGAGCCCCCACCCCCAAAACCAGCAAGCTTCTCCCCAGGGGCGGAAGGGAGGGTGAGGCTGGCCCCTTATTGATTTAGTCTGGTCCAGGCTGGGACTGATTTGGAGCAGGAGAGGAAAGGGGGGCAGTTGCAGGGTGGGGACGGGTAGGGGGGCGGAAGGGACGGCTGTCACTCAGACTGACGGACAGCCCTGAGATTTGCCTTCAGATAAAACCTTACAGATGTGGAGGTCGGTATTGATTTTGAGTTAGTAACGGTAACGTACCAAGAAGTAATACATTAGTGAAAGCAAGGTCACCAGGAAAACGTAAAACCCACCCGGGGAGCGGCCTCGGCATTCTTGAGGGGAGCGGATCACCACATCAGGCGGGGGCTTCCTCAAGTTCAAAAGTTTGCAGGCCCCAGACCCGGCTGGGCCCCTCGCTGTGGGCAGTTGTTTCCTGCTTCTGTGGGCAAAGTGGCAGGCTAGGAGGGGGCCACGCAGGCCTCAGGGGTGCCCGCCCCTGCTTCCTGGGGGGATTTGGAGGGAGGCGCAGTGGGGGACCTGGGAGACCTGGTGCCGATCTCAGCTCTGCCGCTTCCTGGCTGGATGAGCTGGTGTAATTTCCTGGTGCCTCAGTTTCCGCATCTGCAGAATGGGAATAACGGTAACCCCTTAGCCCGAGAAGCCACTGGGGTAAACAGAGTATGGCATAGGCAGGGTGTCCCCCTCTGCCTCTCTTCATCTGGGTGCCTGTCTGTCAGCTTGGAAGCTGCTCCGCTGGAGACAAGTGGGATGACACGGAAGCCCTTTGATCCAAGGGCCTTCAGGGACTCTGGGAGAGACTGGGCCAACACCACAGCCCCTATTCGCACCTACCCCAGATGTGGATTTGATTTGCTGTTCCAGGGCAAATCTCATCGAGCAAATCCCATTACAGGCAAAGCTCCCTGGGCTCACGCTGTTTGTGAGCTGTCAGCTAACTCCCAGGGTCCAAGGCCTCTGAGCACAGGGCACTGTCAGGCTCAGGCACTGTCACGACTTCTCTTCTGGGAGCTGATCTTCTTGCTGTGGCTCAAACCCACGGGGTGTGTTCCTGCCCCAGGGCCTTTGCACATGCAGATTTCCCTGCCTGCAGGCTCTTCTGCTGTGGCTTCCGAAGGCCAGGTGTTTGCACTTGCTGGGGATCACTTCTTTGGGGATCACCTGACCCTACCTACCCACTCACCATGCCCTTTTATTTTCCCTCTATATTATTTATCAGAACCAGAAGTTGTGCTGTTTATCTGTTCCCTCGTTTGTCATCGGCTTCCTCCACGAGACTGGCAACTCTTGAGGGGCACGGAATTGGAATCCTCAGTGCTGGGTCCCCGGGCTTAGCGTCTGGCACATAATAAGTGCTCAGTAAATATTTGCTGAAGGAATTCAGCAGAGCTTTGCCAAGCGTCTGTACGCAGTGGGCATAATTCGGGCGCCAGGCCAGCAGCGTTGGACAGACCACGCCGTCTTTCCCTCACAGTTCACTGTCCGGCGTATGTAGAGCCCGGCACAGAGTACCACTCCACGGAATGTTTGTTGAATGCATAACTGAATGGATGAAAAGTCTCCTTAGGAAGTGACAGATTGTTCGTTACAGTTGGAGCATGAAATGCAGCCTAGAAAAGAATCGGGGGAGCTGGGCCAGGCAGGCAAAGGACAGGCCACAAGCAGCCTTGCTGAGTGGTGCTGAGAAGCCAATGTTAGCTCTTGATTGATGGGGTAGATGTGTTGCAGTACGTCCTTGTCTTGCTGGATCAGTGCTGGGTCTGTGCGTAGCACCCAGCCTGCCTGAAAGCACCCGTATCCCCTCCTTGGACCATTCTGGTGCGGCATCTCGGGGTGGTGTGCGGGGTCAAACTGAATCTCCACAGAGTGGCAGCCTCTTCCTATGTGTGTTAGGGCCCAGGCCTCCTTTGCGGGGAGCAGCTGTGTGTTTGTGGGGTAGGACGAGCGATGGGTCCTGATTCCAGGTGGGATCACCTGGGATCCACTCAGGTGGAAAGGAGACTCTAACCTGGGAACCCAGCACACGATCCAATGAGAGAGCAGAAGTTCCTCAGTTTACCCCGAGATCCTCGGCTCCCCTTGCAATTGCTCAGGCTGGGAAGAGCCCATCTTGATGGCCAGAAGCCAGGGTCGCCGCACTGTGTCCAACACTCCCCCCACCGCCACCCCAGTATCCCGCTGTTGACCCTGCTATGACAGAGAGCAAGTTGGGAAGATAGTGACATTGCCCACAGTGTCCAGACGCTGTGGGCTTGGCTTCTGCCTCTTTCTCTCTTCTGTAATCTTCCATCTTGGGGCAAGGGGATGGGCACGGCCCATCCCGTCCCTCGTTCCTCCTCACCTCACTACAGTGGCCCCTGAGTGAGCTGCCATCCCTGGGGTGAGACCCTGCAAAAGGTTCGCAGGCATTGGTTGCATATTGGAGTCAGTCCTGATGTTTCCCCTGGTGGGCTGCAGTGGGTGAACCCGGCTCGCGGCTCGCACACATATGCTGTGAGAACTGGACCTCAGTTGTTTCCGTCTGAGAGATGAGCATCCTGCAGTCAGGGCTAAGATGCTGAGCCAGGCTCCCTGCACAGCCTACCCCACCCAGGGGACACCTGTCCCCAGTCACCCTCTGAGTCGGGGCCCATTCTCTTTCCCCTCTTAGTCACAGAAGCCTGGGGACACCCTTCACTGTCATGCAGCTATGAAGTGTCACACAGCTCCCATCTCCGCCCTCCCCTGTGACTTGGCCTGGGTGCCCCTGCAGGACACATCCATGCGGAAAGGTCAAGAACTTCAGAGGGACCTGGTGGGTACCCTCTGTGGTACCCTCAGCCTGTGCTCTCAGGTACAAGGGTGGGGGCATTGGCTGGCATCGCCAGGCGGTCTCCAGGGCCCTAGGCCCTGTAGGTCAGCTCCAGAAGGACCCACCTCTCCCAGCCTCCTCCGTCATCCCCCCAGGGCTGCTGCCCATTCTGCCTGTCAGAACACTCTTGTGTTCTGATGGCCTTTGGTGCCTGTTCCAGTGAGACTCAGGCTTTTCTCTGCCCCACCCTGCCTCTTTCTCTCTGAAGTCCTCCAGTGCTCAGCTTGAAGCCTGGGGCGAGAGTTAACCACTGATGCCTGTTTGTTGGATGAATAAAGCGAAAACCCTGCTACCCTGATACCAGGTTCTCTAGTTTTTAGAGACAGGCTCCACGTGTCAATTGAAGATGCCACCTCTAGTGATGGACTTCATTTGCCCAAACTGGGCCACACACGGAGGGGGTGATGGTCACACACATGAGGGAGTTGGCAGGACCAAAGCATGTCTTGAGGAGCTTTTTAAAAAGCATTGACCGTGTCCTTTGGGGTGGCTGAGGCAGAAGCTCAAAGCCCAGAGAAGCTGATTGGGACAGGGCTGTAGCACAGGAAAGGGGGTGGAGCCAGGCAGCTGAGGCCGTCTCTTGTGTTTATGTCGGAAGATGGGCTCTTCCTGGTCCATCAGGGGAAAATCAACTCCCTGACCTAGAAGAGCTCCCTGCCTGATGGGAGAGACTCTGCCTAGTTAGTTCAACGCAAGTACCCTTGCATGCATGTGTTCCTGCGTGCCCACACTGACTCGGCAGCCAGCTTCCTTCTAGTTCATTCATGCCCACGTGCATCCATGCATGCATTACCCGTTCATCAGTAGCAGGCACGGGGCGCCCCTTGTCCAGCTAGTTCATTCATGCCCACATGCATGTGTGCATTCTTCCATGTATTTGCTCTTTCACTCAGCAGCGGGGACCTGGGGGCACACAGAGCTGCCCTTAGAGCTCTCTGTGGAGGGAGACCCTACCCTCAGGGTGCAGGCAGGATAACCACTAATGACTAGTAATGATCACACCCATGGGGTGTCACAAATCAGGTAAACTGAGGACCCGGGTGCTGCGGGGACCCCAAGGGAGCCATCCCAGCAGAAGGCTGTCTGGTCCTCGATTGCGCTGGCATCTCAGGGCCTGTCCCCTGGGCAGGGCACTTACCATCTCTCCTGCAGGTTATGAGCATCTTGAGCAACCCCAGCGCGGTGCCGCCACAGCCGCAGGCTGACTTCTCCATCTCCCCTCTGCATGGCGGCCTGGACTCCGCCTCCTCGATCTCGGCCAGCTGCCAGCGGGCCGACTCCATCAAGTCGGGAGACAGCCTGCCTACATCCCAGTCCTACTGCCCGCCCACCTACAGCACCACCGGCTACAGCGTGGACCCCGTGGCTGGCTACCAGTACGGCCAGTACGGCCAGAGTGAGTGCCCCCTCCCCTCCTCCCTGCCCCTAATCCGAAGGCCTTCTACTATTGCTATAGGCCCAGTGGCGCCAGGAGGTGTGTCTGGGAAGTGGGCCCATTTCCCAGCTGGAAACTGAGGTCAACCAAGAGGACAGAGTTGACCCCAGATGAATCTGAGCTGGGCATCATACCCAGATGACCTGACCAGGGCCTGGCCTGTACCCTTAGGCTCCTATAAAAATAGAATTGGGGTCACAGGTGTCAGCATTTTATAGTTGCCACATTTTAAAACAAGAACAGTTGGACTTTTTATTAAAATTTTATTTAATCCAGTATATCCAAAAGGTGATCACCTCAACACGTAATCCACATAAAATTACCACACTAGCCTGTGTACTATCTTCCACACAATCTCTGACATCCCGCCTGTGTCTTTCCCGCCCAACCCATTCTAATTCAGACAGTAAGTGTTCATCAGAAGTACTGGATCGGTATTTAAATTTCATACAGTTTATAATTGAGGACGTGAATTGGCACACCAAAGTTGTTCCAAATAGACTTCTAAGTTTTCCAACCATGAAATAACTAAATTGGAGATCAGTTTTAAAATTTAAATTAGATGAAGCTAAATAAACAGCTGCCTTGGGGCTCCCTGATTGGGCAAGGTGCAGGTCAGGTACTTGGTAGCCACTGAAGCGGGTAGCACCCTGGGCACAGCCCAGTGACTCGCCCCTGTCCTTCACATCTGCCCCAGTGTGAGGGGAAGCTGTGTGTGGTGCTGTCTCCTCCGCCTCAGTTTCCCAGACTGCTGTTGCCTCCCACGCTCACCCAACCGCTGTCCTCTTAGCACCTGGCCTTGATTCGGGGACAGCAGATACTCAGCACAGAGGCTGACGAGGCTGGCCGGGTCAGCAGCCCGGCGGCCCCAGACAGGACAGGGAGCCAGAGGTCAGCAGGCTCCCTCCACCCCATCTCCCGGCGGAGGCCTCACCTGCTGGTGTCAAACTAATCAGAAGTGGGCGGCAGCGCAGCCTCCCTGCCGGAGGGCATCCTCCCTCACCAGCAGCCTGGCCCGGCCTCACTGACCTCTGTCCCTGTGCTCCCCTGACCCGCTCCTCCTCCCCTGGCCTTGGCCTCCATGGCTAAATGAGGGCCAGCTGTGTCGGCCTGCACCTCCCAGCTGTGTTCACAGACCCTTTCTGTGTGCACGTGCACATTTGTACGTGAGTGTGAATACGTGTGTGGGGATGAGCTACGATTCATGTGGTCATCTGAGTGTGCTGTGTGCACGTGACAGGTCTGGGCATCCTGCCAGACATACAGGTTGCATCATGTGTGTGTATTTGTGTGATGAGCACACACATGGGTATATTGCATGTGATTCTCACACATTTCCCACATTCATTGTCATTCACACAGAAGCACACATGAACACATACATGTAGTAACACACGTGCTCGTGTGCATGCAGGGGTTCACTTAGAGTGGAGCATGTTTATGTACATGCTGTGTTTGGCATATGTGCCCACATGTCCCATGTACACATGCAGAGTAAGCATGCATAGACATGTATGCATGTGCAGATAGGTTCAGTGCTATGCTCCTGCGTGTAGGTGTACATACAGGTGTGTACATGTGCTTGATGTGTCTGGACTCGTGAGCTTGGATGTGTGCCCGGGTGTGGCATACACATCAGGATGTGCCCGTGTGGCATGGCTGTATGTGTGCATGGGGCCCGCGAGCAGGGTGCATTTGTGTGTGCAGGAGTCCCCGAGGTACCCAGCCACCCCCTGACCCTGCGCATGTTCCCAGCTCTAAGCAGGACACACATGCTCTTGATAAAGATTTGGGAACGGTGCAGTGGCAGCACGACCAGCCCCAGGCAGGCGTTAGTCACACCCAGAGCCTGCACGGTGCTCCAGGGGCGCCTGCCCAATTCGGAAATAAAATTAACCCCAAAGTCAGCATGGGGGCGGTGGGGGAGGGGATCAAAAGAGAAGGGGCCCAGGAGGCGAGAAAGGAGTTCCTGCTCCCCTTGGCCAGGAAAGCTGGCAAGGAAGACCTCCCCTCCTCCCTCAGCCTCCCTCCTCGTCTCCTCACCCCGCCCTCACTTCTCTTCCTCCTCGTCTCTCTCCTTTCTCCTCCTCCTGTGTGTGCCCAGCTCCTGTAGGACCACCTCCTCCAGCCCTACCCCAGGAGAGGCCCCGCAAGGACCCCACCACAAGGAGGCTGTGGGGCTGGCGGGACTGGCTGCTGCTCGGCCTCCGCTTTAGTCATGCACTTGCCTCTGCCAGCCTCAGTCACTCCAGCAGGGAAATGGGGTCCAGGAATGAGACTCCTTGCCCCCAAGTTTTTCCAGTGCTCCATGCCCCTCACCTTTGACAATTAGAGCAACCCAGGAACAGACACATCATGTCCCCATTAACCTTTTGCTACCCTGAGTCAGTGGGCCACTGACTGCGTGTGTGCCCAGGATCCCACAGGGTACACGAAGAGTCCCATGTCCCAGGCTTCCCCTCTTGTGTGTGGCCGGGCTCAGCTGTAACCTGCTCGCCTCTGGCCTGGCCGTGACTCGGCCCGTGGGACACTGGCTGAAATGCACCTTTTTCATTCGCTGACACACAGGGATCCCAGATCTGAGCATACAGGCAACATGTAGACCGAGGAAGGAGTTGCACCTGCTGTGGGCCTGACATTCCCTGCTCAGCCACCCTGGGCTGTGTGTGGCCCTCCCCCCTCACAGGTGACAGTGGCATTGCAGAGGTTGCAGA
>NDGN011485377.1:30000-32869 GCA_002564285.1 Tympanoctomys barrerae
TTCTCAGTGGCAGCCCTCTGGAGATGGCACAGCCAGTCTGCCATCGACCTGTGGTTAGGGACCCTGCGTGGCCCCTGTGGCTTCTGCCCCCTTCCTTCCCAGGTAGTTCTCAGTCAGCTCACAACGCTTCCCACGCAAACCTACCGGGGAGGCCATGCCATCTCAGGAGGCAGAGGCACCCCCTGAGTAGGGCACCTTACACCCAGAGAAGATAGTGGCTGAGACAAGGTCCCAGAGCCCTGTGGCCCGGGGTCCTGGGTGTGTGCTGGCTGGAAGAGTGGTAAAGCTCAGGGTAGCTCTCTGCTGGAAGTGCTGGGAGCCCTCTGCAAGGTGAGCCCTGGCTGAGCCCTAGAGCCACAGCCTCTTGCTCTGCAGGATGCTGGGACTCCAGAGAAGAGACTTAAGGTTTTCCCAGGGGATGGGCAGGTTAGCAGTCACAACTCCACCTGGGAATTTGGAGGACTCCACAACCTCCCCCATACATCCTTGTTGGGAAGTGGTTGGGCCATGTGGGGGTCAGGCCGTGTGGGGGCGGGGCTTGTGGGCAGGGTGCTGCTGCAGGGTACCAGGACTCGGCTCCAGCTTCTCAGAGGAAGCCCAGTTCCAGACTTGCCCACCACATGCAGAGACTTGGGAGCCCAGACACCCTTGTGTCTCCTTAGCTGGGAAAGATGAGTAGGAAGGGGCAATCTTGGGGTTGCAGGAGGAAGAGGTGTGCTCAGAGGGGCTTTTTATGTGCTTGTGGGTGGCCAGCCCTTGAGACCAAAGGTTCAGCTCTCGACCTTCCAGTTCTCAGCCCTGGAATTAACATTCTGCACAAAACCTCCAACAGACACCAAGCCCCATGCCCTGGGAAGGGACCATCGTCTCCCCACCAGTCCCTTGATGCTGCTGAAGTGCAGAGAGCTTCCTCTGGAGCTCTGGAGGAGGCTTCTTGGACCTGCAGATCGACTACTGCATCCCCTTAGCATTTTGGTGGGAGTATGTCCCTGTCCTTCCCAGAGTGATATCTTTTCAAGGTTGACTCACTTGGCCAAGAGGCCTCCATCTCCTGCATGGGCATAGCTGAGCAGGGTATACACGGCCAATTTTCAAGCCACCAACCCTGGACAGAGGAAGATGCCAAAGGTTGTAGAGGAGAATGGAAAGGTACCTTCCCTAACCACCCAGCGGCTTCCTCAAGTGCCACTCTCTTCAGAGCTGGGACTTGTGGGGGACATTTCAAGCCCTTCTTCCTTCTCCCTTGGAACACTTCACCTGTTAACATTGTATTCATCTTCACCTTTGCAATCATATCACCTATGCTCAGATCACCTTTACAAGTGCTGCTGGGTACAGGACCTTGTAAGGGAGACAGCCCTGTATCCACAAACATGGGACCCCATTACTTGTCTCCAGCTGAGCCCATAAGATCTCCCCTCTGCTCAGTCCATGCTGCTGGTTCTCAGCCAGCAAGACATTCCTACAGGAAAGGGCACTGCCTTGGAAGCTAATCTAGATCTTTTCCTCTTGGCAAGATGCTTAGTACATCTCCAAGGATGTCAGCAGTGGGACAAGAGCTCACCTGTTTCCCATCAAACCTAGTCACATCAAGCCGATCTCAGGTTAGGAAGAGGCTGGCTTGTGTCTTAATCATTAAGGGAAACCTATTAATACCTAGGGACAAATAGACTGTGTAGCAGTGGTGGGCAGCCAGACAGGTGTAGCTTGTCAAGTGCAGTCAAGTTTTCAACTGGAGCATCCAGTGTAAGAGACTGGTTTCTTCAAGCTCTGGACAGAAGAGGAGATCACGTTGTTCCCTTGGAGATTTAGTCCGTGCTTCTGTAAGCTGTTGCAGCCAAAAGGCAGCTCTTGTGGAAGACCAGCCGCATCCTCATCCACATTCCTTGGATGTCACTTCTCCCCCTGGAGACTTGGCTCTGGATCCGCCTGAGTCTCTTTCTGCCTTCTGTGGCTCAGGAGCAGGGACCTCAGGCAGGTGACACCAAAACTGCCTCATCCATCCAGAAGGTAGCATTCCAAAGCGAGGACCAATCTCAGTGATGTGCCCCTCCCCCCACAGTGGAATGGAGCTAAAACCTTGGGAATAAACCCAATGATTTCTCACTAATCTAACACCTCAGAAGTTGTCCCAAGCCACTCTCGACTTAATATAAAATTGACCGAATTTTGTTTGAAAATGGGCCAAATTTTGTTTGAAAATGGGTCGAAAATGGGCCGAATTTTGTTTGAAAATGGGCTGAATTTTGTTTGAAGATGGGCCGAAAATGGGCCGAATTTTGTTTGAAAAGGGCCGAATTTTGTTTGAAAATGGGCCGAATTTTGTTTGAAAATGGGCCGAATTTTGTATGAAAATGGGCCGAATTTTGTTTGAAAATGGGCCAAATTTTGTTTGAAAATGGGCCAAATTTTGTTTGGGGCCCTTGACCCTAAAATGTTTTCTTTAAAAGCCCTTGTGTTCATATGTCTCTCCAACTCAGTCTGTAAGTTTCAGCTTTGTGTTAGTAGCCCACAGCTCCACCAGAGAGATGATATTAGAAGAACAGGGCCTCAATCTCTTTGGGGTTTGTCAGCAGTGCCCCCCTCCGAATCCCTGTAAATAGAGTTCATAGCAACATAAGAGATTTCTCCAGCTTAATCCCAAGTAGCTACAGGTCCTACCTAGGGGGGGCCTCTCTTCTAAGCTCATTGTACATTAGTTGGAAATGTGGTGATGTGCTGTTTGTTTATAGGAAGTTGACTTTTTATATATAAATATATATACTAAAAAAGGAAAGAAGCCCCCACAGTGTGTGTCGTGCTAGTGTCAGGGACCATCTGTAGGGATATATCTGCATATTGTGTGTTTCAGATCATACATTCCAGGCTG
>NDGN011485380.1:0-19479 GCA_002564285.1 Tympanoctomys barrerae
AAGCTTATTCCAGTGTGATTTAACACTTCAAGAGCTAACGTTACCCTAGATATTAACAGAAAAGAAAATTGCATAACAATTTCAACTGATCCAGTGAAAGCATTCAATGAAATCTAACATTAATTTCTAATTTAAAATGAAGCAAACAAATCAACCAAATGCTCAGAAAACTAAGAAGGGACTATTTTTCAACTGCACAAAAGGACAACCCCATAATCCTAGAGCTAAAATCATACTTGATGGTGAAATTCTAATTTGCATTCAAGAGTAAGTAAGAATTTTCACTCGCCAGTTTGATTAAACACTGTTGTGGAGCTTTGATCCTCTAAAAGCAAGGTATAAAAATAAGTAAAAGATATCTAAAAAAGGAAAACTGTATTTACTTACCAGTACCATGACCATCTATATAAAAAATAATCCAATCAACTCGACAAAAAATATTACTAGGCCACATAAAACAATTCATACCAATCAATACAAGGTTAATATATTTCTATATAAACTAGTACTGTTTATAAGAGCATCAAAAATGATGAAGTTCCTATGCATAAATCTGACCAAAGATGTAAGGGACACTTACTATGAAAAATTTTTAAACACTGCTAAGAAATATCAAAGGCTACAGTAAGTGGAGAGATATACCATATTCATGGACCAAAGACTCAGTAGTGTTAAGATACAACCTAACATTGATATATAGATTCAGTCCATTTCCAATCAAGAAAAAACTCAGACATTTTTAGAAATTAATCTGACTTTAAAATTCATTTATAAATGCAAAAGACCTAGAGCAGCCAAAATAACCATGAACGAGGAAGAAAAGTTGCAAGCCATACACTTCTGGGTCTGTAGACAGTGACCAAGACAACCTGGAACCAGAGGATGAGTAGACAGAGATCAGCGGAAGCCAGCGGAGAGCCCAGAGGCCTACCGCGCGTGCATGGATACTGTTGCTTTTTCAAACAAAGATCTAGAGAATGCAATTACCAGAGCACACATTTTTTAAATGTTATCTATATCTTGATCAATATCTATCTCTATATACAAAATCAACATAAAATGAATCACAGACATAAACAAAAAACTAATGAGTTAAAATTTAAAAAATAAAACAGTAGATTTTTATTTTCATGTATCAGGTAATAATTTCTTAGATAAAGCACAAAAATCATAAACTATAAAAGTTAAATATTTAACAAATTGGATTTCATAAAACGTTAAATCAATCAGTAAAAGACAAAATTAAAACTGTGAAAAGAAAACACATGCTGGAGAAACATATGAAATAACATTTTTAATAAAGGATTTGTATCTAAAGTACTTTTCTAAAACATCCAAAAACTCAGTAAGAAACAAGCCACTTTAAAAAGTGGGCAAAACTTTGAATAAACATGAGTAATACAGATATAGGGATGGCAAAAAAGGACTTGAAAAGATGTTCAACATGTAAGAGTTTAGTAGGCACGAGGGAAACACAAAATTAAAACTGCAAAGTGACACTACTGCACAATTATTCACAATGTTTAAATAATAAAAACTGGCAATACCAAGTGCTAATAGAAATAAGGAGAGGCCAACACTCCTATGCACTGCTTGGGGAAATTGTTATAACCACTTTGGAAATGTTTAGCAGATTCTTTGAAATTAAACACGTACATAAAACATAGGATAGTTGTTCTACTATTAGGTGTTTATTCAAGATAAATAAAATCACACGTTCATTCAAAGACTTGAGTATGAATATTCATAGCAGCTTTATTAGTAATATTATAAAAGTGAGAAAAATTTCAGTGTCTACAACAGGCAAATGGATGAACAGAATATAGAGAGTCTATACAGTGGAATCTGCTCAACAATAAAAAGGAACGAGTTATTCTTCCATACAACATGGAATGAATAAAACTTGATCCATCCCCCCGAAAGGGTAAATACTATATAATTTCATTATGTAAAATTCTATAAAATGCAAATAATCCACACTGAAGGAGAGCAGATCAGTGGCTGCCCAGAAACCAGAATGCGTACTGGGAAGAGATTACCGGGAGTAGGAGTACACTGGGGGCAGGCAACAGAAATACTCATGATCTTGGTCACGGTGAAGGCATACGTCAAAATTTATCAGATTGCATGCTTCAAACATGTCTGGTTTATTGTTCATCAATTATGCTCCAATACTTTTGTTTGTTAAAAGGATACCTTGTTTGGACAATAAATTAAATGGTCTTCCTGTTAATAAAGGAACTAAGAGCATCACTTACTATGTGCATCATTAGACCTGATATTAGTAACACTGCCTTTCATGTTAGTATTTTCCTGCTTGTCATAGTTAGAAAGGCCCAGAAGTGAAGAGCAACCTGCCTGCAGACAGACCCAGGCCGTGGATGCAGAGTGGGGCCCTGCGGAGCAGCAGAGAGCCTGGGTGGGGAGGGGGCGGGGCAAGACCTAGTTCAGCTCAGCTTTTTAGTAGCAATGTGATCTTGAGCCAGTGCACCTTCTTTGAGTACTCAGATTCCTCCTCCATACTCACCGGTGCCCTCACCAGCTTCATTGAGGTGGCTGGAAGGATCAAAGGAGATGGTCCAGGAAAAACTAGAAAGAGTCACATGCAGTAACCCACCCAGCAGCTTTTGTTTTTTTGTTTTTGTTTGTTTGTTTGTTTTGTACCTAGAATTGAACTCAGGACCTTGTGCTTGCCAGGCAGCCCACCCAGCAGCTTTTTTAAAAGAAAAGAAAGCAAAAAAAGGTGGCTGAGGGAACAGATCATGGGCAGTGAACACAGAGTGACTCACTGGGAAGTGGCATTGCACTGTGACCCTGAAGTGCCCAGCTCTCTGCGAAGCCCAGAGAGGACTAACAGGCTTGGTTCTGCCTTCAAGATGAAATCATGACATGGGAAAAAAGTGTGAAGATTTTCTATATATATATATATATATTAGCTAAATGTGTCGCTCTTCTAAGCGAGCTGCTAATGGAGCTGCTCCACTGGCCTCAGCGTGTACTTTGTAGAACTGTCACAAATATTTAGAGATACGGAGATCCCTTTCTCATGGAAGATATGCTGTTCTTGAAATGGAGCTGCTGGAGGACAAAGACACCGTGGGGACAGTAAGTCACCTTCTCTCAGCAGGGGAGGAGCAAATGCAAAACCCGACAGATTCGTTTCCACAAAACAGCAGATGCAAGGTTAGGCCAACTTTGGGGTCAAGCTCCTTGCAAAGACTTTTCCTTCGATATTGTCTCGCCTCTAGAGTGAAGGCAAGAAAGATTTTTTCAAGAAGTTTAAAACATAATTCTCATATAAATTAACAGTGATAACAACCCAAAGGGGTTTGGTTTGTTTTTCTTTTTCTTTCTTTCTTTTTCTTCTTTTTTTTTTTTTTAACTTACCAGTGAGAATCAGCAGGATAAGAAAGCCCAACAAAGACTGTCAATTAGATTCTGTAGTACACTCAGTGAGCTAAAAAGGCTTTCTTTCTATTTATAAGAAACACCAAGTTGAACAACACGGCAAGAAAGGAGACAGACGCAAAGCTCTAAGGCAGCACACCCGACGGTGCACACGGGCTTCTCCGGAAGTCCATGTCCTGAAAACAAGTGGACTCTTCTAGATGAGAAGTGACTCTTTATTAGCTTCTCACTCAGATAAATAAATAAATAAAACAACTATCAGAAATATTTAGGAAAACATCAACTAGGGTATTAGACAGTACAGTACATTTAATTTTCTTACAAAAGGTATTAGAAATATAATGCCACTAATAGATGCAATAGAAGTGTATAAGTTTGAAAAGTCACTATGCCTGCTAGGTAGTTTCAGATGGGTAAAATATTAAACTTTCAATAAAACTTGAGGCAAAGTGAAAAAAGAGCCATCTGAGTTACATTTCTTTTACGCTTAAGTCCACTGCATCTCTACACGGCAGAAACAATGTGCTTCTTGTCAGTCAGCAGTAAATACTAACTCAGATGAAATCCTCACTGAGGAGCCAAAGAGAGAATAAGGAGACAGCACTGTGCGTCCGCTGTGACAATGCTTATGAGTCAGAGGAGCTTTGGGGGAGCAGTATTAATTGAAAATAACAATATCCAGTGTAATCATTTTTAATTTCCTATCATATTTTGAAATTCTGTCTTGTTTTTAATTTTTTCTCTTTTTAAAATAAAAATAAAGAAACATCTATTTGAAAAATATTAATTCAAAATAGGATTCTAATCATTTGATACAAATATAAGGTAGGATTTCAAGTGATGTTATGTAAACTAACATTTATGAGTTTCCATCTAAAGCACGTATCATATAAACCAGTGACTTCTCAGGGACAACCAGTAGTAAGAGCACAACAACAGCCTCCTTCTCTCCTCCCTGCTGTTATTTTTCATGTGACAATCCCCTCCACATGCTCCTGGCCTCTGCATGTTACAATGCCCAGACTCTGTAAGGGTAGAAAGACCATGGAGCGTGTAGTGATGGCTAGATAGTGGCCAACTTGCTACACCCAGATGAACTGAACTAGTGCGGTCCTAGATGTGGGAGGCCCACCTGGGGCTTGTTGCCAGCAGCATAAGAAGCAGAACTGGAGGGGCTGTTGAGAGGCTGTTAGGGAAGCTATTTGGAGAACTTATTGGTGCTGTTGGAAGCCACTAGTTCCTGCAGGCTATTCTGCTGGAGGACCTTGTCATGCTGGCTTTCCTGATGACCTTGGCTGTTCTTGCAGGATGAGGAGCTTGGGACCTCACTGTTGCTGAAAATGGCTACAGTTCGTTTTGAGGGAGCGCTGGTCCTCATCTTGAGCACCACTTCCTGGCTCCAGAGGGGAAGGTGGTGCATTGCTCAGCCTCCTGGGGAAACTTGTCACATTGGCTTTCCTGGTGGGAACTCAGCTTTCCTCATCCTTGGAGGGGCTCAGGACCTCAGTGTTTCTGAGGACGGCTGTGGTGCTTGTCGGGGAGCTTTGGTGCTTACCTTGAGCATTGCTTCCTGGCTTCAGTTCAGATCCCTCAGCCTGCGAGCGCAGATCCTGCATCCTGGCAGCATAGACTTCCTAGCTTCCACCACTGACCTTTGGGGCTTCCCAGCACAGATCTGTGAAGTGGGCCTGCATGAGACTCTCTTGTAGGCTCTAGGCCTCCAGCTGGACTTGTGAGAGGCACTGTTATGGGCTCCAGGCCTTCAGCTAAACACATGAAGAATATCAAGATCCAGGCCCTCAGCTGGTCTTTAGTGTTTGGACAGATTTCCTGCACTCTTTGTATATGATTCTTCAAGTAATTCATAATAAAATAATCTTATAACATGTGTTCTGTAGTGTACTGCTCCTCTTGCAAAAACTCCAAACCACAACAGACAGCAGTCCAACAGCCCCTGTCCAGCCTGCTCCCGTAGTTTGGTCACTCATTGCTGGTACTTTTAGTCAAATTATATTACTGAAATATGAACAAATATTTGCTGTCCTCTGTTGTTACTAAACAACTCAATAAAAGGTGGTATGACTACCACAATATTAATGTCTATCATATCTGTTCAACTACAAGAATTATACATTTTAAATACAGTAAATGTATGACTAGACTGTAGCAAATGACATGAACAAGAGAAAGTGCTTTTCACCTTTAGTCTAGTAAATAAAAGAGATTAAGTGTGGAAGTGATAACCGCCCATTTCTGTTCTTATTTCTTCTTGAGCTACAGCGCATGCACTAAAGATGAAAGGTTAAGAGAGGAGGTGTGGAGTGAGGCTATACACATATTAAGATGTGCATGCTGACATCTTTCTTATTTTCCACACAAGAATAAGTACTGGCTAGAACAAAACAGACTTGCAGAGTTCATAAGAAAGAATTTTAGTAGATTCTAATATTTTAGATAAATTCATAGAAATAAAAAAACCAAATCTAAATCTAAAGGTTCTAGTATTTACATAGTCAAAATGAGAAAGAGCTGAACACATGTACAATTAAAGCTTTAGAAAAGTTATATTTTAATGTGAGTTGATTTATTCATGTTTCTATGTTAATGCATTTAAAAGGAGCCCTGACAAGGCAATTGGGACTGTGCCCTGGAGAATCATTCCACAGAAGAAATTTGTGACCCAAGAAGCCTTTTTTCAAACTGACATTAGTTTTTCAATGAATTAATTGCAAATTTCAAGAATTATGAGATATCCTAAGTTATTTGTATTAGGAAATGAACAGAAAAATGTAATTATTTTTCCCTTCAAATAATATTTGAGGTCTGAAAAGAAGCTACGAGCTATGTCATATTTCTTGTATCTTTCTGACAGTTTGTAATTACTTTTAATGCCGCTGTTCTCTAAATTATTAATGCTAATCTGTCATGACAGGGGATGAAGGGAACCGGTGATTATATGCCTTTTTGCTAGCAAGGCTGGTTTTAAATGAATGTCTTAATCACAAGAAAGTAGAATAGCTACTTTAAATGATTGGATGTGCACCTTCTTTCGGGTCCCTCCTATTCCTTATAAAATAAATAAATTCTCATCAGCAATAGTTGAGGCAGGACGGCGATCTATGCCATAATTTCTGGAAGTACCTTTATGTGCTGGCAACCTATGATTCATAGACTTACACGTCACAAGGTGTCTTAAAAGCTCATGGACTATAACTTGCTGGCCAACACCTCTATTAATAGAAACATCTCTATTAATCATGCTCAACGGCTAGCTGTTCTCTGAAAATCTTCAGAAGGGCAATGTGGTCATTAACTGTATTACATCAACTTGACTTAAATAAGAATCATCTAGCAGTTGTATCTCAGGATGACTGACATGTAGGCTACAAACAGCAGAGGGAAAATCCACCCTAGATATGGATGGTACCAACCAGTAAACATACAGCCTAGGTGAACTAAACGCAGAAGAAACAGGGAGTTTTCCCTTTTCTTCCTTGGAGGAGCTCCAGTCTTCTACCACTGCTGTGGGGCTTTGCTTCAGGCTTCCAGCACAGGTCTGTCAGGCTTCTGACATGGTTACATGCTGGATGCCTTGGTGAGCTCCAGGCCTTTGAATGTGATGGGGTTCTCTGGCTCTGTCTGCAGCACACAGTGGGCATCTCGCATTCTTTCAACCTTGAGGCTACAGGCAGCCACTGTAAGCCTACCTTGAAAATCCTTTATATAACCATATGGGCATATTTAAATCTGTTCCTGTACTGAACCCTAACTGGTACGGACAAGGAACTTGCAATCTCTAAAAACATTGTTTTCTTCCTTTCTTGAGTAGAGACATTTTTCCTATCAATTCTACCTATTGGTATCAGCTCTGTCTTTTGGAAGCTTCTAGGATATTCATAACCATCCTTTTCACTTCCAGGCTAAGCACACTGATTTCTTCTAATGAGCTTTAAAGCCCAGACCGACCTCTGTTTTATTATTCT
Organism: Tympanoctomys barrerae; assembly: GCA_002564285.1. Classification (NCBI taxonomy): domain Eukaryota; kingdom Metazoa; phylum Chordata; class Mammalia; order Rodentia; family Octodontidae; genus Tympanoctomys; species Tympanoctomys barrerae. The sequence continues at coordinate 7,392 of NDGN011485380.1, forward strand.
CCTTGTTGATAGTACCAGAAATATCAAACATACCCAATAAATAAATAAATAAATGACAGGAGAATAAATGTCAGAGTCTACTCTCCTTTTTCCCACAAATTTGCATGGCTAATGAACGTAACTACCTTTTTCCAGTCTTCACCCAGTCCTACCCAGGTCCGTCTGTTAGGGTGAGCTCTCACCTGAACCAAGCAAGGAACATACGCCTCTATTCGGTATTCATTCGCACTTCACTTCCACATTTTCAGTGTCTTCCCTTCCATCCTCCACTATCAGTCCTCCCCTAGTCTAGCTTGGATCTGTTCACAGGCACTAGCAATGATCAAGATGCTGGAGCTACTTCCTAGAACTAACCTTTTCCTCCATCTTGCCCTCCTTAAGAAACTGCCACCCACTTCAAAACTCAAAGCATCTGCCATCAAGCTCAGTAGATGATGTGATCTCTCCCTTACACCACTATGCATATTTCACTGCTATTTAGAACACACAGCTGGGGGGCTAGGCATTTGGCTCGGCAGTAGGACACTTGCCTAGCAAGCTGGAAGCCCTGGGTTTGGTCTTCGGCACCAAAACCAAAAAATAAACCTCTTCTAAAACTCACAGCTGGGTAGATAGCTCAGTGGCACAGTACCTGCCTGGCAAGTGCAAGGTACTGAGTTCAAATCCTGATACCCCCCCCAAAAAAAAAAACACAGACAAGGAAATGAAAGCACTATCCTGAGTATTTCACATTCTGTGTGTAGTGAAAATGACTAGTGGGGATAGACTATTACTAATGAGGTGTCAATCAGCTAAATTCAGAGACATACGGAAGGACAGCGCCAACTTCTGTTGTCTGATAAATAAAATGTCAACCTTTTCAAAAAACCTACTTTCCAACATAAACTCATATTTACAGATATTGAAATACGCTTTGGATTTATAAGATCAGAAATTACTAAGACACGTTATTCTGTTGCTTGTTACTAACTCCTACTAATGTTTCTCTGTTTTACATTCTTCAAAATTCACCATTTCTTAATGGTAAAAAAACAGCATGCTGCTGACTGCCTCGTTAGCGTGAGACGTGGTACCAAGGAATCTGAACCATGCAGAACATTTGACAATAATTAAAACTATATGGCTTTTATTAAACACTAAAAGGACTAGTAATGCACATCATTTCGAGTTCTGGAAGTTATAACATTGCTTCTGTTTGCAGATGAGGAAACAGATTCACAGAGGTTAAAAACTGTGCCTGAGGGCTACACAGTCAGCGGATTTCCATCCTCCTAGCTCCCTTATCAGGGCCATTTTTCTCTGGAAACCACGGAAGCTCAGACTGGGGAGCTTCGGGGCGTCTAGAGCTGATCAGAGACTAGAGTTTGAAGGATGAAAGAGAAGAACAGTGGCTGGAGGCCTCACCACTCTGCGCCATTCTCTCAGCTTTAGCCACCACAGCTGCAGTGCGAGCTCATGGAAGAAGCACGAAAGGCTAAGCGCAGCCCCTCGCTGCTTCTGCACCTCCCCGCAAGTGCTGCTTCTGCAGCAGCCCTGTGCTCAGAGAACAGGGTGGGGGCAGGCAGCACACAGCACAGCCTTCTTAGTGATACACAGAAGTCATCCAGGCAGCCCCCACCCTGACAGATACTGACTCCTCTCCCTACCTAAAGCAAAACTGAAGTTAAAATAAAAAGCCAGAAAGTCCATACCCCTGCCAGAGCCACAGAAAACTTTTGCTGAGTTATACAAGCAGCAAACATTTTTGCAGAACACATTTGCATTTGAAAGTACCACCACATCCTAAATATGCAGTGTATGTACAGATCCGTGCAGGAGCAATTAGGAACAAAAATAACCAGTGCAACTGAATTAGAGTTGATGAGTTTTGGTGTTCTAGGCAGCCACTTCTTTTACATAACTCGTCTCTTCTTGTCCTTGGGGTCTTAGATTAGATGTTACTTTGTACACAAAGTCTCCCCGGATTCCCAAAGCTGGATTATGTTTCCTCTAATGTGTTTCACTTTGCATTTCTCCTTCTCAAAGAATTTGTCACCTGATATCAGTGTTGCGACCAGACTGCAGGCTTTATGAGAGCTGGGGCCACACCTAGCTTTTCAGTATGTTAAGAATAAGTAAATGGAGATGGAATATGGGCTAATGACCTACAAGACTAAAAATGCTACCTGACTTTCACAGCAGCTCCAATTGCAGAAAGCCTTGCACATGCTGTGGTAAATAGTGGACACACAATACAGCAGGACAAACAGAAGCATGAGAAAAGAATCATGGGAAATAACAGGCTAGCATGTGACAACATCATCCCTCCCCCTGCTGGATAAGAGTGCTACTCAAAGGGCTGCAGAGATAGCTCAGCAGCAAAAGCACCTGCCTGGTAAGTGCAAGGTCCTAAGTTTGATCCCTGGTACAAAAAAGGAAAAAAAGAAAAAAGAAAAAAAAAAAGTAGAACTCTACTCAAATCCTATTTGTGGAGGTGTTGATAACTGTGCAATTATGATCTGGTATGAACTAAGTTATTATTACTATCTACCCATCTATTTGTATACATACCTATGTTCTGTGCACTTATTATCTATTATTTAGCTAGCTAGTGATCCATTCATCTACTAATTATCAATTTGCTATTGACTTTTCCATACATCTCTCCATCTATACATTCATGCACCTGCCATCTGTGGCTGGTGAAATTCTAAAGATGACCCCCAAGATTGCCAGAAGTTTCTGTACTACTGAAAGAAAATTTGCGGATGTAACTAAAGTTCTTTCTGTCCTTGAAGCACTGATGTTATGCTGAGCTGTCAGTGTGGATCCAAAGGTCATCCCAAGAGCTCTCAGAGGCAGAAGCAGCCGGAGAGAAGCCAGGAGATGGGGCGTACAGGCTGCCTCCCCTAGGCAGAGCGGTTCCGGCCGATGACTAGCTGAGGAAACGGGAATATCAGTCTTACAACCACAGGAATTGAACTCTGTCAAAAACCTGAATGACTTCGGGAGATTCATCACCAGAGGTTCTCAGAAGGAACAAAGCCTGATTCATATGTTAACCCTGGCTTTATGAAACCAGAGATGTAGCTGACTACATCTGATCTATAAAACTACAAGATAAAAACATATGCTGTTTTAAAGCACTACACCAGAAAACAACAGAAAATGAGTACACTATCCATTAATCAATTAGCTATCAATTCGCTATCTCTAGATCTAGTATCTATTAGCTATGTATCTCTTGTCTTTCATCTATCTAAATGGTATCTATCATCTATATGTGCCATCTGCAATGGTTTGGTTCCCTTAATGACAGCCTCCTCTGTCTGGCTTCTCCCTCCTGTCCCAAAACACAGTGTTCCTCCTCGGAAAGGCTGACAGCAGCAGAGAGCCTGGACAGTGACTGTCAGATGCAGACCCCTCTCCAGCTGCTCTTGTCATGGTGCCCACATCTCTTCCCAGAGCCTCAGCCTGGCTTTTGTCCTCTGTTGTTGCCTCTCCCTTGCTTGATCTTCTAAGATCTGGGTCCTAAGTCCACTCCTGGACACTTACTGCAGTAGATCATAAACACTCATGACCTGAACTTTAACCAGAGTCAACAACAGACCAGCATCCCAAAGCCACTGTTGCTGTGGAGGACCCCAGAGGGTCACCAGGACACAGTTCACTCACAGATATGAACAGGGTCACTTTAGTTTTCCATGGATGTTTTCCTTTCTCTTCATAAAGACCTGATTTTCAAACAACTGTTTCAACTATTATTGAGACACCCACAGCAGAAAGCTCACTTGGAATCCCCACTCCAGAACAAAGAAGCATTACCCCTTGGAGAGCAATGCCGGCAGAGGGCTGAAGGCCTACTGGGAGGTGCCACCTCTCACAGCAGCACTTCAGCAATATTTCTTCACAAAAGATATTGTCCTGTCCTTCCAAAATGACATAATAGAGCCCAAATGGCCATATAAATCCAACTTCATAAAAGAAGAGTCAATTTTAGCTATTGAAGTCTTCATAAATAAATATCTTATATCATATTATTTGCTACAGTATTAGATATGAATATTTTATATAAATATATAAATATATACACGTATATATTGAAATACATATGAATTTGGCGTCTTTTCTTTATGCCAGGCATCAGACACATTTCAACTTCCAGTTCTTCCTATAATCTTCACAGCTCCATAAAATATGCTTCACTATTTTCTATACACTACCGATGAGAGATTAAGAAACTTCCGACGGTCACGCAGCTAGAACACAAGGAAGCTGGGCAGTAAACACGAGGCCAAGGTGAAGGCTTATTCTCCCAACTGGGATGCTGCGTTTTGCTAACCTCCCGGTGCGGTCGCTCAGGTGGTGATGGAGGAAGCACGCTTCCCATCAATCATGACTCATCACTGCCCTCAGCTGTGAAACGAGAGACGGGCAGGCGTCTCCTCAAGCTGCATCTACCTTCGTGGCCCGCAGCTTCCGGGAGGAGCTGCCTTGCTTGGGTCTCTCTCACCATAGTCCAGAAGACGGATGCACAGCTTGCTGGTGTCATCACCACTATGTATCTCTTCTAGGCTAGGTGCTGTGCACATCACTGTCCTTCACTCTTCCTGAAGACCATCTTCAGCCCCATTTAATCATCCTTGATCATGTTCTTTCCAAAAGTACGGTGACAGGAGAGGCTTTCAGAGGTGATTTCTCTGCACCTAGCACGCACCAGGCTCTGGAGAACACTCATCCAGCATCCTAGCTCTGGAGTAGCTAGGCTCAATGAGGCCAGTGCCAACAGCAAACAGAATCTGGCCTAGCGAGAGATGGATGCATCTCTAGTTCCTTATGCAGAACTTGAGTGAGAGCATCAGTCTGTGGTTAACAATGTTGGCATCCACCAACACCCACACCCACCCTGGAGCACCGGCCGAGGAGCAGATGGTGTCAAGAGAGGAAATGCATTTTACCAAAATCACCACCTGCGGTTAATTACGAGAGCTGAAGCAAAGTGCACTGCAAGACGGGTCCCAGCTCAGCAGATCAGAGCACTGATCAGGTTGTGATGTTGGCCAGGAGCAGAGGATCAGAGAAGAGGCACCAGGCTCACTGCCAGTTCTCAGACCTTGCAAAACCAGTGCCAGCACAGGCTTTGCAATTAGCACCAGTCCAAAGCTCACATCTCCCAACGACTTGTTCTGTAATGCTGGGGATGTTTCTTCTAAAATGTGGTAGAGAGTGGAGACCCACTAACCTACTAACAATTATTAGAAGAATCCCCAGGCGAAAAGCAGTGCAAAGAACACGGCTGAATACAGAAGGGTAGGTGCATTTGCCTTCTTCCCAACCCTGGGTTGAGACAAGAATCACAAACTCGTAGTCACTCGTCCCATTTCACCTTAAGATCTACCTTAGCTGGCCCGTGATGTCAGCTTGCGGTGTCTAAATAGTTTTGCAATTAGTTGCCAGCTTACTTCTCATTTTTTTTTTAATCCATCTATCTTCTTTAAGAGCTCAATCTGACAACGTTGGCCCCGCCCCTACCAGCAACAGTCCACTAGAGCTGATGAGTGGCTTCTTCCTTGAGATAGTGCCTGAACCCTTTCTTCTTCTCTCATGGCGATAGGTGTCATGCACCAGGAAAGTACACAAAGTAGATCCACAGTGTAAATAGCTACTTTTGCCTACTGGGAGAGTTTCATGTATGTGACATGTTACCAAACGCCTCCTTTTAAGTCCAGCTGCTTTTGCTTAACGTCTTGGTTGTGACCGACCCACACCGATGGATTTCACTTATCCTCACTGCTACGTACATACATCATGTCCTCTTCGGTTTTACTCTTGGTCTTCACTCCACTTTACTACAATGCATTTGAATTTGAGGCTTTACCTCAGGTCATGCAGCTCCCCCAACAAGAAAACAATTGCCGTTAAAAGCATGTTCTGTCATCTGGCCGCTCTGCCAGCAGAACCAAGGTCCCCAGCTGGTTCTGCTGCCTCACCATGAGCTCGGCTTGCTGACATCCCCCGAGGTTTACACATACAGAGGTCCTGCCTATACACCTCTTTGTTGCCTTCCTCAATTCCCACTGACCTTTTGAGCCCTCCCATTAAATGACTGGCAGCCAAGGTTGAACCTCTGAATTTATTGTCCCTTCTTCTCAATGAGGAATTAAGAGAATCAGCAGAGCTGGGCCAGACCATTCTGGCGAGAGCCCAAGGGGCAGCTCCTCACAGCCCGTCCATGGCTCTTGTCATTCCATGGCTTTATGAGTCTTTGTCCATTTCTCAATCTTTGCCCAAAAGCTCCTCAGCCATCCCAATTTGAATTAATTTGCCAAGCAAAATTTTGTGAGATAATATATCAGCTGCATTACTGAAATAAGATCTATGACTTCTGCTGCGATTCTTTCATCTTCTAATTTAGCCATTCTATCAATAAAAGCAATCAACTCTTCTGGGCAAATTTTTCTTTATAAATCATCTTTATGGGTCATGGATCCACAGTCTTCTCGATTTTTATGGGTTTTCATTCCTAATATCTCGCCCATTATTTTCTACTATGGAATTGAGACATCTAAGAGATGCGGGTGGGAGTGATTTCCAATATAATTCTGGGGTTAAAGGCTCAGGTATGCTGAATGGGCTTTCTCTACCACCCCTTTTCACCCCATACAGGGAAGAGAACCAAGGCCCAGCCGTTCAGACTGGCAGAGGCAGAGCTCAACCTCCAGACACCAGCCAGCCTCCCCTGTCTCATCTTTGCTGTGCATGAAAGACACAATTGGTGTCATGATCTTTTTGAAAAATGTATTTATTTATTTATTTATTTATTTATTTATTTATTTGGTAAAGGGTCTTGCTGTGCAGCTCAGACTCATGGTGATCCCTCCTGTCTCAGCCTCCCTAGCACTGAGATTATAGCTATGTACCACCACACCCAGTTTCAAGATCAGCACAGTATGCAGTACAGGGGATCAAAGCAGGGCCTTTGCACTTGCCAGGCAGGCGCTTAGACCACTGAGCAAGCTCCCCAGCCCCATGATATCATAACTTTAATTCGTTTTTTTCTGTTGTCTCTTAGGTCAAGTGGAATTGTGACAAAAAAAAAAAAAAAAAAAAGGCAACGCCTCCAGGTATCACTTGATTAAGGCTCCAGCAAAGAGCTCATTTGTTCTCACTCAGTTTTTCTCCCCACCCCCTCATTCTGCCTCCAGTCCTTAAAGATGTAAAGTCACAAAGGCAGGTTGGCTATTTTCTCTAAATTCTGCACTTCTTTTATACTGCAGAATTACACAGTCAGAAATAGTTCCCAGTGACAGCGCTTTCAACCCCATGGAACTTTTGTCAGTGTTGTCTAGAAACATTCTTGGTTGTCACAACGCAGGAAGCACACTACTGGAATCCAGTGAGGAGGTGCCAAGGGCCAACAGCCTGCACGCACAAGGACAATCCTGTGCATTATATGCCCCTAAATGTCATTGGCAACAAGGTGAGAACCCCTGGTCTGTGCCCTTTTGTGAACTTAAAATGAATATATTTCTCTCCTCTGTTACATGCATCAGGACACTGAATCTGGTGCACAAGCCCACATTTGCCCAACCTGTCATCATAAATGCGTGGTCTGTGGAGGGTGCTGTGTTTGACTGCACACAAGTGCACCCAGTGGAGTGGACAGGGGGGCTGAACTGAGGCCTGTAGACCACTGAGCAGGCAATGCTGACACCCGGGTCAGACCCAAAAGGAGTGCAACCATCCCAGTTTTCATGATTTTCAAAGAGTGACAAAAGAGGAAGTGATGACTTTTCCTGAAACTCTAAGTTTATATTTCACTTATTCAAGTTTCTAGGTAGCTAACTTTGTGTCTTGAGATGTTTTAAGAAGTATATGAGGAACTGTCTGTTTCGTTAACATATAGACCTAAATTCATACCACTGTGTAGAAGATGGCACACTGTGCTTTCTTGGTAGTTAGCCTCTAAGCAGAATTCTTCCATGCTCTCCCTATGGCAATCCTCACCAGAGACTCTCCATCATCTAAGAAGGACGCGATGGCAGTTGAGGGCCTTCACCGATACCACTGTGGTAGGCAGAAGCCTACTATGCCCCTCGAGTTTCCCAGCCCCTGGTAGACATACTCGGCAGAGTCCCTGAAATGTAACATGATGTCACTCCCATGACTGTTGTGCACTACCGTAAGAGAGACATGGTCTAGCTGTACTTATGTCCCAAATCAGTTCACCTTAAGAAGGCCCTTTAAATCTGAATCTGGGTATCAGTGAAGGTACAGAGCTTGACCCACCACTGCTGACTTTATATGCCTGGATGCCAAAGAACTCGGGCAGGCTTTGGGAGCTAAGAGCAGACCACTGGGCAGCAGGAGCAAGGAAACGGGAGCCTCCATCCGACAGCCACAAGGAACTGAGTTTTACCAACATGAGAAATAAGAGAGAAAACAGATTCCTCTGTAGAGCTTCCAAAACAAAACTGATTCCAGCCAGTACCTCACCATTCCCCGTGGCAGAGACCTGAGAGGAGAGCCCAGCCATGTTACACTGGGCTTCTCAGCCGCAAAACTGTGAACTAATATGTGGATGTTGTTCTTAAGTGCTAAATTTGTAGTCACTTGGTACAAAGCATGGACAATTAATAAAACTGGATACAAAGTCCTGTACAAACCCCAAAATGTTGAGTCTCCCCTTAATGTCTTCCCACACCAACAATATAGTTGATTTACCTGAGATCTTGCAAGCTCAGTCACATCAGAATAAATTTTTTCAGGATAAAACCAAAGGAATTTATTCTGCATGGTTTCTTTTAATGTAGCACCAATACTCAAAACCTCCCCTGAACTCAACTACCCAATAATGCTCATTCTAAAGGCTTACGGCATATATTGTTTCAAAATAAAATGAAAAGATAATTAGAAGAAAGAAGCAGTTGCCCTAACGCGGAGCTCTACCCCAGTGCAGCAGGATTTATGGCAGGCCCTCTTATTTAATATTCACTTCATCTCCACTGAGGCTGTGAGGCTGAATAGAGATGATGTCTCGGGACTGTTAAACATAACTCTGGAATGCGCACCCAAAACACATTCTGGTTGCTAGAAGATGTAAGATAGAGGATGCGAAGTGTTCTGTGCTGATGTAACTCTTCCCGCTGAATCTCCCAGCTTAGCCACAGTAAGAATTTTAAAATATTTTGGGCCAAATGTTCATCTATTTGCAATTTAAGGATATTTAAAAAGTTATCCACTAAGTCCCACTATAATTTGAAAGATATATTGGAAAGTAGCATTGGGACTTGGGAGAAGACATTTTGATCATGAATTAAAATTTCCTAACACTATGATTGCGTTTTTCACAGTACTTTTGTCTGCCTGGAAAGCCTTCCCCTGAGTTGAGCTGCTCCATTTACATTGTTAATATTTAGTTGTTTCTAATTCTCGCTCACATTTTTTGACCATGTCAATATAGAGCCTAAGGAAAGTACTGGCACTTCCCAATTGCTTGCTACAGCATGTTCCTATAAGTTGTTTTGAAGTACATTATTGCATAAAAAATACTATTTTCCTTTGACAATAACTTTTACAGGGGTAGAAAACTCTTGACCAATGATTAGCATCAGACAAACTGTAACTATAGCAAATACATTATAAGAGAGATTAGCTGGGCACAGTGGAAAGTGCCTGTGACCCCCCCAACTCCTAACACTGCAGGCTGAGGCATGGTAGACAAGTGTGAAGCAACAGAGGGAGACACTGTCTCTAACACATAAAGAAAAGAGATCAGTGGAAGGCTTTTTGGGGTAATTAAAAACATATAAAGTATATATTCATAAAATGATATAAATGTACTGTACATAGTTTTTGCACACAGTCTAAGCCAATAGATTGGCTATTAGTTAAAATGGGCTTGTTTCCTAAATTTTAGAAAGGCTTTCAAAGAAGGCTGTGAAAGGTCTTTTTTGCTTTCAAAGTTTCTCTAGAATTGTCAACTAAGGGCCAAATTTTTTCTCTTACAAGTTCCTTGGAGCAAAGGTCATTGCTCAGAGTCCTATCGATGGTCACAAAATGATGTTCAACTTTAGATTTTTTTCAGCAAAGCACTGAATTAGCTAATACGTGTGTGTGCGCTCTACACACAGGTTTAGCTTTGTGCGTGGTTTGCCCATCCTTGCACGTGTGTGCATGTATATGACGCCCAGGCACGTGGAAGAACCAGAGCTCTGGCCTCTCCTTGCTGATGTCCTGCTTCATGCACACCCACTGGGCTGTTCACTCCTCTTTGTCTTCAGGTTACATTCATGCAAATTCTTACAGAGAAATGCGAAGAGATAAGAAAGGGATGTGGAGGGACACTCCCTTTGACTCCAGATGACTGTGGAGTGAAGGATCAAAGGAGTGTGCTACACCTGATGTAGTGGGCATGACGCTTTTCATATCAGTTGCCTTTTGTATTCTTCTGTGTCTTTTCATTTGTCTCAAAGATGAACCCAGTAATGATCATTATGGTGGGAAATAAAACAGTCGTACTAAATAAAACTGAATGAGCTAAACAATTAAATTTCTAAATGTGGAAATGGGATGAATCCCTGTCCATAATACATTTTCACTAATCCTAGCATACAATTCGGAGTTACACTCATATCAGTAAGAGTGACAGAGAGTGTAGGGTACTGTGTGTGAGCCTTATGGTTGGTTTGTTATTCCTGTTCTTAATATTTCTTTTTCCTTTTTCTAGTTTTAGGCATGGACACCTGACCTAAACAGTGTACCTGTTTTTTCAACACAATTACTGAGCTTGGATGGACATAAAATTTTTTAAAAAGTAACCAGATTTCCTTACTAGAATTGGTATATAAATGATAAGGTAGAGAACGGTCCTTTATGTTGGTGTGAAAAATCGAACCATTGTCTCCAGCTACATAGCAATAACTTGTTTGTGAAGTGAAGAGAACCAAAAACAAGTAGAGAAAATAGAAACAGGATGGATGGACAGACAAATGGGGGATGAGTCTTTTATCCACCTTTATAGGAACAGAACTGCCAATAACCATACCAAAGTATGAAAGTGTTTCACCCCAATTTGATAATCTACTCATAGTTCAAGTTCATCACCTACTTTGGTTTTATTTTCCAGTGCTAGCAATTTGAATTCTTATAGTTCTAGGGATAATTAGTGAGCCACCAATCTCAGCAAATAAAGCCATCTGCGTAAGAAGCACTGTCTTCCACCAGGCTTCAACCTCAGAGCCTAATATATAAATGGATCGCACTCCCTTTTTCCAGGAGGAAATGAGATCCACTGAGTGTTGGGCCAGTTGGTACATATTTTTTATAGCAACTCTTTCATACTTTGGTCTAAGTCTTTTCACCAAGTAGATTCTTTTCATTCATGAAGTAGACTCCATGGTGTTCTTTCCTTACTCATACTTAGAATGTGAGAAAATTCCAGATGAACAAGTTCAGACCCAAGCTGAGGGCCTGGCAACCTGGGCTCTTCTCATTTTCGACCACCTGTGCCTCTGTCTCTGCTGCAAGAATTTGGGCCAGTCACTAGGCTGTGGATCAATGACAGAACAGCCTGAAACCTTTGGCATTTATGTGCGGGTTTCTAAATCTGAACAAGAAAATGCTGTACCAAGTAAAAGGAATAGTCCAGTCACTTTCTTAGAACATGTCTAACAATTATAACATATAGAAGTCTTTGGATCCTGATTCAAACAAACTAATAATAATGAAATTATGCACAATGGCTGAATATTTGATAGCAGTAAGTAGTGTCATTTTTATATACAATAATGGTGCTATGAGTATGTGTTTAAGGGTTTCTATGTTTTAGTGATATATAATGTCATGGTTTAAATCTAGATGGCCCCCAAAATATCATGTGTTTAGAGGTGGGGCTGTGGACAGATGGTTGGATCATGGCAATGGTACATCCACCAGCGGATTGACCCATTGATGAGCTCATAGGTAAATGTGCCTTTAGGAGGTGGAGCCCTGGTTGGAAGTGATATCACTGGGGCATGCCTTTGGAGGATGCATCTCCATCACCAGATTCTCTCTCTTGCTCTCGCCCTCGCTCTCTCTCCCTCCCTCCCTCTTTCTCTCCCCCTCC
>NDGN011485380.1:19499-36311 GCA_002564285.1 Tympanoctomys barrerae
CTCCTTTCCCCATTCCTGGATGCTATGGCTGAGCAACTCTCCTCCACCAGACCCTTCCACCATACATGAGCCAAAGCAAGCTTCTCCTTTGAGTTGTGATAGTCAGATATTCTTTCCAAGATGAAAAAGTGACTAATATTCACAGTGGAGCATATCTGGACAAGAAGCTATGAAAGCTATATAAACCAGTGTGCATGAAAGGCCAGGAGAGAAGTGGGTTGGGTAGAGATGAGACAGATCTGCTGATAATTGCTTAGTGATCATCACATGGGTTTTTAGCATACTGTCCTATTAATTTCTGGATATGTCTGAAATAATTCATAGTAAAAAATTAAGAAACACTTTTAGGCATCTCAGTTTGGGATTCTGGAATCTCTGCAGTGCAAGTGAATTTATATATCTAACTTGGCACTTCCCAGGTGTATTAAACCTAAATGAATGATAGAAATTGCTTTGAAATGTCTAGTTTTCATCACAGAAGCATCAGACTGTGTACATGATACCAAAGCAAGCTAGAAACAAACGCTAGTACAGAGGAGGCAACATGGCTGGACAGGAGACTCTTTCAGAGCTACTTGGAAAAACTCAACTAAAAAGCAGGCAATTGGAAGAAAGGGAGGGACATATACACTGCAACTAAACTAATCTGACATAAGAGACTAATAGATCAAGCAAAACAAAGATAAAATATTTAATAAAAGAGTTGGCCAGCCTACCCAGATTGTGATGACTGCCCAATGTACTAAGAGTCTTAAAAGAACAACAAGAAGAAAACAAAAGACATACTAAAATAATATGGCCAAATCAAGCCACACAGGACAGACTTGGGGTAGGAGACCCCAGGCCTCTTCTGCCTTTCTCCAACCAGAAGATGAGATTGCCTAACAGTAAATTCTGCTGCCACACACTGCTCCCTCCCTGATGATTTGCCAGCCAGCCTTTTTCTCATTTTCCCCCTCTTTTCTTTTTCTTTTTCTTTTCTTCCTTTCTTTTTTCCTTACTATTCTAGTAAATAGAACAGCTAACTCCTCCCCAACAACCTGTGGCGAGAGAAGGGCAGGGATTCAGCAGCCTTGCACCTCGGGACATGCCGTCCTAGGTTGCCCCCATGTTGTTGGGGGTGGAAGCAGAAAGACACCCCCAGCACCCCCGTCTTACCTGAGGAAGTTATAGACTACAGCAGAGGCCAATGACAGTGGCAGCAGAGCTTGTAAAGAAATAAATGGAAAGTTAGCACCCTACCTCAGGAGAGGAGTAAGAATTGGGACTGAGCAACCTTGGACCACAAGGGTGGGAGCGGAAGACCAGGCCATATCACAGCATCCCACCACATCCTGAAACCAACAGAGAACAGAGACCACCAACGGAAGAGGAGCACAGAAGGCTGAGCAAGTACCAAGAGGAGCCGAAGATGCACGGGGCTGGGCACAACCCTGTCTCTGCCTGAAAACAACACAGCAACTAGGAGAGAGCTACTGCCAGGAGAAACAGGGTAAGGAGTGGGAGGCCGCTAAGGGACACACGGAGCACTGGTTGGAGACTCTGGCCCAAGGTTCCCATCTCTGGAGGCCTAGATGAGCCTCAAATCCAGCACAAACTCTACAGCAGACTTGGCAGTGTTGTCCAGTAGTGTCAGACTCTCAGTGGACGCCAGAGGCATTTTGGTTTTGTAATTTTATTTTATTTTTCTTCTTTTTTTGCTGGTTTGTTTCCTGTTCCTTTACCTTTGCCAATTTTAGCTTTTACATATATTTTTGACTAATCTATTTGTCTTCTTTCTCCTTTTCTCCCTCAATTTTCCTCTCTACAGTTGATCATATTTTAATATGAATGAATATTCTCTCTAACTTTTCTGGTCAACTTCAATAATACCATGCCTACTCTTTTATTCCTTGTCCTCTGCCTGCCTCTTTAGTTTCCCAAGCTTGTGTTATCATCCTTTGTCCTCTAACCTGGTTTCTGCTTTATTTCTTTTCAGTTTTCTCTGTTCTATCCACTGTCCTTTTTAAGTTTCCCCACCACAGGGTTAAACCACTCCAAGAGGAAGCACTTGGCATACAAGCTCCCAATTTGTGATCGATTCTGTTATATAAATGAATATTTTGTGTCTATGATTAAAGCTGCAAAATTAATAGCTACCAAAGTTTGTCAGTTTCTAAAGTATTCTTATGCTATTTTCGGTGCTAATTATACTACTTTAGCTAGGATGTCATATCTGTTTTAATCAGTTCTTACTTCTGTAACAAAACTGGAAAGTTCTAGGGTAAGAACCTCACCACACCACAACACTAAAGGACTGGGGCCTGAGATAATCAGATACTAACATCTCACTCTTAATTAACTGGAAAGATAGGATCTCGGGATAGGCACAAACCAAGAACCTCCTTCCTTCAGAAAACAAGCCTGAAGAACAAACCTTGCATTGAAAGGCCTTGATACTAGTGATGAAAATATCTACTACATAAAAGGATCAACATAGAACACAAAATAAAAACCTTTGACATAGAAAATGGCAAGATACAGAAGCAAGCTGCAAGCCCAGATGTCCAGCCAACAGAGAAGTTCATGAGGCAATGGGATAGAGGAGAAAAGGAAGACGCATGCCGGTCCCTCCGGAAATGAGAGCAACTGAAATAAAAACCAAATCCATGAGGCTATAGAGGAAATCAGATCAATGATAATATCTCAGTTAAAAAAAAAGAATTGTCAATGTTCTCAAAGAAAGTGCTCAGCAAATCTACAGTAGAGATAAATTTAAAAAAAGATGATGATAGAGGATGAAACTGTGAATGATCAATACAGGAAAGAAATAAAACTCATGAAACACATTCAAACGGATGTCCAGGAGGGCCGGGAAAATAGCTCAGCAGTCTAAGCACCTGCCTGACAAGCTCAAGGACCTGGGTTCAATCCCGGGTACCACATGCCATGCTGACACAACACGGAACCAGCTACTGAAACCAGGCATGGTGGCACATGCCTGTAAAACTAGTGCTGGGAAGGCTAAGACAGAAGGATCACTATGAGTCTGAGCTGGGTAGCAAGACCTTGTGCCAAATAAATAAATAAATAAAATATTTTTAAAAATTTAAGAAATAATTTGGAAGTCACACAACTTAAATTTTGGAAATGACAGCTACTGAAGTAAAGAAACAACTCTATTAGGCTATAGAAGAAATCAGATGAGAAATAATCTCAGGTAAAAAAGAAATGACAACAATCATGAAAGAACTGCTCAGCACATCTAAAGAAGAAATAGATTAAAATAATAGAGAATAGAATAATGATGGAAACACTGAATGTACAATACAGAAAAGAATTGGAATGCATAAAACAGATTCAAACACATATCCAAGGAATTAAGAATACCACTGAAAGATGGCAAAACTGCTTGGATGAACCTGAAGACAGATTTTCAGACAGACCTTGAAGACAACATTGAGGCTAGTGATTGTGAAAGGAAAGATCTGTTAAAAATAACAAGGAACGAGAAAATAACAATTCACCAGCTGCAAGATGCAAGAAAAACAATATAAGACTGATAGGTGTAAACAAAACAGCAGGAGACAACGCAAATGATATAAGAAGACTTTTTGCAGAAATAGTAACATAAAATTTCCCAAGCACAAGGAAAAGTATATGATATACAGTAAGTGAGGCACATAGAATTCCAATTAGCCATAATCAAAATAAAGCTACCCTCAGACACATAAAAATCAAGATCCCAGAAATTCAGCAAAAGAATAGAATGTTAAAAGCTAATAGAGAAAAGAAACAGATCCTCTATAATGGGAAGCCCATCAGACTCATGGTAGATTTCTCAACACAAACCATAAAGTTGAGAAAGGCCTGGAGTGAACTATTTCAGGTCCTAAAAGAAAACAACTTTCAACCCAGATTCATGCACCCTGAAAAACTATCTGTCAAATTTAATGGAGAAATAAGATACTTCTATGATAAAGAGCAACTGAAGAAATTGATGACAAAAAAGAAATCCTTCAAAAAGTACTGACAGATATTCTAGAATGAGACAAAAATGACCACAACTTCAAGAACAACAATCAAAAGGAACCACCAAACAGAGCAAGTAATTAAACAGAGGGAAAAGGTACAAAACTTACTTATAGCAGGATAATAACATGACAAAGATAAGCCAATATATATCAGTTATAACCATTAATGTAAATGGTCACATTTCCCAATGAAAAACAGCAGACTGGAGGAGTGGATCAAGAAACTAAATCCAACAATAAACTGTGTACAATAAACACATTTAACTCAAAAGGAAATTCATAGACTAGAATTCAAAAGACAAAAAACAATATACCATGGAGTAGAAACACAGAAAAAAAAAGCAGGGGTAGCTATTCTGACAGCTGACAATGTGAATTTCAAACCAAGAATGATCAAAAGAGATTTCAGTATGTACTTCTTAGGGGAAAACTGAAAGAGGAAGAGAAAACAATCATAAATATATATGTTTCCCATGTAGAACACGCAACTACATAAAAGAAATTTTAACAGACATGAAAAATCAAATGAGCAATAACACTATTGTAATGGGGGAGTTTAACACCCCATTGTCACAAAGAGTAAATCAACTAGGCAAAATATCAGCAAAGAAATGATAAAACTAAACCAAACTTGTGAAAAAATGGACTTAGTAGACTTTTGCAGAGTGCTCCACCCAACAGCATCAGAACATGCATTCTTCTCAGCTGCACATAGGCTGTTCTCTAAAATACATAGTATACTAGCACATAGAACTTGCTTAATTAAACCCAAAGGAATTGAAATTATCCCATGCAACTTATCTGATCACATTGCAATGAAATCGGTAATTATTGACAAAAGAAACAGAAAAAGATCCATAAACACATGGAAAATAAATAATATACTCTTGAACAATAAAAGGGTCACAGATGAAATTATAGATAGATAGATAGATAGATAGATAGATAGATAGATAGATCTTACCAGAACCTGTACTGAGAAACAATAAAAGAAGTCTTAAGAGTTAAACATATAGCACTAATTATCACATCAGGAAAACACAATGAGCCCAAATAAATAACCATATGCTACACCTTAAGCTCCTAGAAAAACAAGATCAAGTCAAGCCCAAAGTCCAAAGAAGACAGGAAATTATAATGATCAGAGCAGAAATTAATGCAATGGAGAGGAACAAAACAATATAAAGAATCAATAAATCTTAGAGTTAGTTCTTTGAAACAATAAATAAAATTGATAAACTCCTAACCATCCTTATCAAAAAAAGGAAAGAAAAAGTTCAAATTTGTGGGATAAGGAATGAAACAAGCAACATCACTACACACCTTACAGAAATTCAGAAACTCATCATTATCCCATAGGACAGAAAACACAGAAGAAATTATCAAATTCCTAGACAATAACGAATTACCAAAGTTGAATCAAGAAGATATAAAAATCTTGAATAACCCAATATCAGTAAGTGAAGTTAAAAATATAATCAAAAATCTACCAACAAAGAAAAGTCCATGCCCTGATGGATTCACATAAATCCTACAAGAAATTTAGAGAAGATTTAATGTCAGCTCTTTTCAAATTCTTCAATGAAATTGAAAGAACCAATTATCGAAAGTCATTCCTGCAGGCAAGCATTACTCTGATACCAAAACAAGAGAAAGGCCCAATCAAAAAAAGAAAACTATATGACAATCTCCCTAGTCAACGTAGATGCAAAAATCCTCCACAAAATGCTAGCAAACAGAATGCAGCAAATCATCAAGAAGATTATACATCATGACCAACTGAGATTCATCCCAGGAATGCAGGGATGGTTCAATATACACGAATCCATAAATGTAACATACCACCATCAATAGAGCCAAAGATAAAGACAACATGATAATCTCAATAGATGCAGATAAAGCTTTTGACAAAGTGCAACGTTCATTTATGATAAGACCCTACAAAAAACTGGAATAGATGGTCTTTACTTCAACCTTCTAAAAGTCATCTATGTCAAACCAACACTCCTATCATAGTAAATGGACAAAAATTGAAAGCTTTCACTTCAAAAATCAGGAATAAGATGAGGATGTCCCCTGTCACCATTCTATTCAATATAGTTCTGGAGAGATTAGCCAGAGCAATTAAATAAGGAAGAGAAATAAAAGGAATAATGATTGAAAGGAAGAAATGAAATTATTATTTGAAAATGACATGATACTGTATATAGAATGCCCCCAAAACTCCATCCAGAGACTGGTAGATTTAATAATCAAATTCATTAATGTAGCAGTATACAAAAATCAACACTTGGGACCAGCCAAATAGCTCAAGGGATTAAAGCACCTGCAAGCAGGTGCAGGGGCCAGGGTTCAATCCCTGGGCTTGCTGTGCTAGTCTCGTCCCCTGGGCTCACCAGGACTGCAATTGAGACTGGGCATGGTGGTGCATGCCTATAATCTCAGATCTTGAGAGGCTGTAAACAGGCAGATCACTGTGAGTCCAATCTAGTAGTGAGATCCTGAACATCCTATAGACCCTTCCCTAAAATACAAAAAAAAAAAAAAAAAAAAAAAATCAACACTCAAAACTTAATAGCATTTCTATACACAAACAACAAATGCACAAAGAGAGAAATTAGGGAAACTATGCCTTCACAATAACATCTAAAAAACTGAAATACTTAGGAATCAGTTTCACAAAGGAAATAAAAGATTTCATACAGTGAAAATTAGAGTATTCTAGAAAAAAGAGATAGAAGAGGACTTCAGATAAGGAAAGATATTCTTTGTTCTTGGATGGGAAGAACTAACATTATGAAAATGGCCATACTCCCAAAACTGTTATACACATTCAATGCAATCCCAATTAAATTATCACTAGTATGCCTCACAAATCTGGAAAAAACTTTCCTAAAATTCATCTGTAACCAGAAGAGACTGAGAATAGCAAAGGCAATCTTCAGCAACAAAGTAAAGACAGGATGCATTACAATCCTTGGCTTTAAATTATACTACAAAGATAGTGTGATAAAATCAGCATAGCACTGGCAAAATAATAGACCTGACAAACCTGAGAATCAGCGGAACAGATCAGAACATGAAGACACAACTACAAACACATTCATCCACCTTGTCTTTGACAAAGAGGCAAAGATGTTCAGTAGAAGAAAGATTCTTTAATAAATGATTCTGGAAAAACTGGGTTTCCACATGCCAGAGACTAAAATTAGACCCATGTCTATCAACATGCACTAAACTAAAGTCAAAATGGATAAAAGATTTAAATATTAAACCAGAAACACTAACTCTACTGGAGGAGACAGTAGGTAGAAATCTTGAAGACATCAGGGTAGGTAGAGAGTTCATGGACAAAAACCAAACTGCACAGGAGCTACTTTAAAGAATCATCAACTTGGATCTGATCTTTTCAGAAAGGTTTCTGCAGTCAAATGAAATCACCAACAGGGTAAAAGGAAAACCCATGAATTGGGAAAAAATTTGCCAACTGTCTCTTAGACAAAGGACTTTTATGTAGAACATATGGAAAATTGTTTAAAAAAATCAGGCCTCCAAAATTCAAAGACCCAATAAAAAATGGGCACCTCAGATGAATATACACTTATCAGATAAAGAAACACAAATGACAAATAAATGTGTAACAAAAAATTTCAGCATTGGTCATTTGAGAAATGCAAATTAAAACAACACTAAGGGTCCATCTCACCCCAGAAAGAATGGCTATCAGCAAGACATCATCCAATAACAAAGGCTGGAGGGGCTGTGGGGAAAAAGGAACCATTCTCCACTGTTGGCGGGAAGTTAGACTGGTACAACTTCTGTGGAAACCAGTGTGGAGATTCCTCAAAAAACTAGGATTAGAAGTCTGTTATGGTTTGTGTCTAGTTATCCCCCCAAAGCCTCATGAAGTTATGGGACAGATTTCTACAGTTTGTGATTAATTCACGATCCAGGGCTGGGATTATGGGTGTGAGTGCTACGCCAGGCCTGGGGCAGGCAGTCTGAATACAGCATACAAGAGACACACTTGCTCTCTGTTGTCATTGTTGCTGCTCCTCCCTTTTGCTCTTAATGTTTTGCTGTTCTCCCACCACCATGAACTGCTGCCCTCTGCCATGTACCACTCTGCCTTAGGCCAACCGAGTGTGGACTGAAACCTCCACTAACTGTGAACTAAATAAACTTTTCCTTCCTTAATTCTGGGAGTTGGGTATTAGTCCCAGTGAGGAGAGAAAAGTGACTGAGACAAAGTCCCATTTGACCCAGTTGTTGCCCTTCTAGGTATCATCCGGAAGCATTAAAAACATACTACAGCAATATGTGTGCACTACAGCAGCTCAATTTGTAGCAGCTCAATCTTGGTAACAAGCCAAGTGCCCACTAACTGAGGAATGGATAAAAAGGTGTGACGTTTTTATACAAGGGGGCACTACTTAGCCATAAAGAAACACAAACTTTAGACTTTTATAGGTAAATAGATGCAACTTGAGACCACACTCATGAGTGAGACTCAGGTCTGTAAACATCACACTGTCTCCCTGGTGTAAGAAACTGAAAGAGTGAATAAGTTCTAAAATGTACAATAGATATTGTGCAATAGGAAAAACATTTTCAAAAGGAAATAGGATAGGTGTAAGAGGAATTGACAGCATGGACAGGGAAAGAGTGTAAGTCAGGTGCACTATGTCTGTTAGGTCGCTAAAACGGAAGATACGGGCTATTGTCAATTGGAGTGATTTAGATGTCTGTATTTTGTACCCTGAACAACTACTTTAAAGATAATAACATGTAGCATGATAACTACTGTTATTCTTCTATTATTATGTTATGAAACTCTATTTTACCTTTTGTCCATAAAAAAGTGATATTCTGCCAAGCCACATAGATCAAGAAAATGTTCATTCTCCAACTAGACAAAGTGCTAGCAACACTCTGTCCAAGCAAAACACTATCTCTTCACCTTCTGGAATGAATAGTTCACTTCCATAAGATTCCCCCAGTCACTTCTCAAACCCTTCTGCTGCAAACACACTCATTATGCCAGAAAAAAAAAAAAAACCTTTACATGTTCTTTCACACAGTATTCAGAGATGTGAACGAAAACCTGCTTGAAGCTTGTTCAGTTACAGGCCTGAAATGGGAACTTTTCAGCAGCAAAACAGTTCACAAGAATGGCGAGCTCAGGTTGCTTAATACATATATCTGCCTGTTGCTCATTTAATTCTACCAAATCATTGTGTGTGTATTACTGCTGCCCTCCCAGAAAAGGGAGTCTCTGCTTGGTTTTATATACAGATGATAAAAAGGTCTTTGAAAAGTGTGCATTGAATAAATCCATGGTCTGCTGTGCATCATTTTTATTCACTGTGAAGACATCGCATGTGTAGCAAGACTATCAGCTGAGCATGCTGGGACACAGAACCTTTCAGGAACATTTGGTTTATTCTCCACTTCTGCTAAGCAGGACTCAGTGAAGAAGGCAGACTGGTATGGTGAGCAGAACTCAGGCTGGTCACGCAGGCATGACTCTGAAGAAAGAAGCACGCCTGACTATTCCCAGGTGCGTCCCTGGAGGCTGGCATCTCCTCCCTGGCCTCTAATAGCCTCTGAACCAGCCAGCCCTGGACAGCAGTGAGCTCTGATGACCTTCAGCCTTAAGAGTACGACCATGCTCCATTCCTCTTCAGTGCCATCCAGGCATCCCCAGTAATAGGGGACCACATGAAAGAGCAGGAGGCAATCTTCCCTCTGCATCTCTAAGCCATTGATGAAGTATGACGGGCCTTGGCAGTACATGTGCCCCAGGCCCTTCTCCAACTTCACCAGTTTGGCTTAGTCTTCTGTCTCTGCTGCCTTATTTCAACGCAATTCCAGGGGTTCTGATTCTCACACCAGAATCACCAGAGGGTCCTTAAAACACAGATGGCCAGCTTCACACCAGGAGCATTTGACTCAGTAGAATTTGTATTTCTAAATGACTTGCCAGGTGGTACTGAGGCTGCTGGCCTTTTGGGAAACAGCTCTACAGTTCTTTTTGGGTCTGGAGACTTTCTTGAATTGTGGCCTTTTGGTTGGTGTCTTCTTTTGTTCTTGAACTGCCCCTTGACCTTAATCTCAGAAAGATCATGACTTTTAGCTTGCTCTGAGGCTTCACTGGCTCATTCAGACCTCTGCTTAGATATCACGTTGGCATGTTTACTTAAAAAAATAAAATTCTCCATACTTTTGAGGATGTGATTTCAATTTATCCCGCCTCAGTGCCTGCCCTACATTTGGACTGTCACTTCCATGGTCAGCTTTCTGTCTCAATGTGTTCCCAATTCTAAGGTCCCAGCCCCAAATAACCAAGCCAAGAAGACAGCACTCCAGCTCTCTGCATCCCTCTTCAGTCCTGGAAACCTAAGCACATACTGGAAACCTGGCTCTGGTCCTAGCCCTGTTGATTCATCAGGTATTGTTCATCATCATAACCATGTCTTCCACCATGATAGACAGAGCTTGCATTCAAGCCAAGCTGTATAGGTCAACAAACAGGAGGAATATGGTCGAGTGTTTTTACTCCTTATGGGGTCTAAGCTAAACAATCTGTAGATTCCAGTGGTCTACCCTCCCTCAGATACAGTATTCCAATTTCATGGAACTAGGAGAGGACCTAAGACTGTTTTTTTCTCAGTTTTCCTCATGTTTACAGTGTGCGGCCAGGGCTGAGAGCTGGTAGTCTAGTTCTTCCTTCAACAAAGAGGTCTCAAAACTCATTGAGAACAGAGTGACATGCAAGAGCTCTATGAGCAGCTACTGACACCTGGTGCTAGGGCTCTGATCTCCTAATTCCTAGTTGAGAGATGCCACCTTCCCACTCCTAGGTAGAGCAGGAATTTACAGAGTTATCCATGGAGTTTGTTAAGATGGATCTTTGGGGTTTAACCTCAGACCTTTGGCAGTTCAGAGCTCTCCAAGGTGGTAAGGGAGGGTGAGTGGAACTCCCACTCAGGTGACAGGTCACCATCCATGAGCTGAACACATTACCTTCAACCTAAATTAGTAGAGTCTCCCTAGATCTGCTCCCCTGTGCCATGGTGATGCTCTGGAGTAAGCTAGCACGGACTTTGGCTCGGGCTCCAGTTGTGACCTAGCTTAGCGTGTTGTCTTACGAGTCTACCTTGCTTCCCATCTTTTCCAACTGTGGGAAGACGAGACTCTTGAGTGCTGAAGGGCTTGATTTTAGTACTACTAGGCACACCTTCAGAAGTATGGCCTTTCCTCCCCATGCAAAGCCCAGCCTCTCCTCCCAGGGCCCAGAAAACTAGACTCATTATACACACTATTGGCCATAAAGGCTTCCAAGGCTATTCGAGAGAAACAAAAGTTCCCCCAGTGGCTTCCATGGATGGTTGAAAATGTTTGCCATTGTCCTCAAACAACAATATGTCACAGGGACATATAATTCAGCTGAGCGTGAGCAGACCCCTGGCTCCTCACTGCTTTATTTATGTCATTTATTGGGAGTTTTTAAAGAGTTGTTTTTCCCAGTCAGCCTAATGCACCAATGGAAGCACATCATCAGCCTTCAAAAGTCAGAGTCACATTGTCATCCTGTAAATATGTTTCTGCTCTTTATAGAGGTTTAAAATGTGTTCCACTGAACAAAGAAAAATGGTGGATGTGGGTGTTCAAAACAGCCCCAGGCGTGGGGGAGGGTCAGCTGGGTTGCTCGCATCTTTCAACAAAATGTGGCAATTTATTTGTGGAAATCCCATTATAGCTAATAGGAGTTAAATACTATTAAAAAAAGACAAGGATGTCTATCCATTTCAAGATTATTTTGTGAAATCCACCCGGCTTTAAAAAAAGAATGAATTTTGCAAAGAACATCACAAATCCACTCATGCCAATTCAACTCACATAAAACAATTAAAACTAAATAAATCTGATACCACTGCTAAATAATTTTTGAATCTCTCTTTAAATACACCAAGCTTAGAAATTCTCACTACTAAAAAAAAATATGCTACACATTAGACATAAATGGTTATTCTCAGACATCCCTCTTTAAGCAAAATCATTGGTTAAATTTTTTTATTTTATTTTATTTGTATTTAGTACAGGGCCTATAGGGTCTCACTATGGAGATTGGACCTGTAGTGATTCTCCAGTTTTCAGCCTCCCAAGCGCTGGGATTACAGGCACGCGCCACCACGCCCAGTCTTAATTGCCGTCTCCATGAGCCCCGGGGTTAGGGATGGCATGGCATGGCATGCCAGGGATCGAATCCTGACTGCTTCTGGTTAAAATTTTAAATGTGCATTAAAACTCTTATAATTTATAGAAATGGAATTTTCAAACCTAAAAAACCTTCAATCTAGAGTGAACTATATCCTTGAGCCTCTCCTGCTCAACATATTTGACAGCATTTGGGCAAAGACATAGAAAGAATGCTTTTCCAATTTACAGGGGAAGCAAAACTGAGCAAAATAAGCAATCCAACAGAGAATAAAATAAAGATGATTCAGATGGATTTTGACAGCCTTGAAGAAATTGTACCCTTTACTAAAGTAATTCTATTCTACATCTGGAAATTGATTCTAGGAGAAAAAGTCCTAAGGATGTTGGAAGAGGAAATAAAAACAAAATAAAACTACATGTATAAGGATGTTCGATACAGTCTTATTTACAATAGGAGACATAATCGTGGCAATTTTTAAGGAATGTTGAAGCAAAACATAATTCACTCATGTAATGAAATATTATGCTGTGAGAGCTACAAAAAGTTACAACAAAATACTTAACTTACTAAGGTTTAAAACTCAACACAATCAATCACCTACTCTTTCTACCACCTGACATTTATGAACATCTACTGGGGCCAGCACTTGGGGGATGACTTTACTTTCTTTCTGCCTGGGACTTACAATTTCTGTGAACACATATGCAAGAAGTTGCAGTTTCTTTAAGAGGACTCAGTTATTGTGGCGATCCTCCTGCCTCAGCCTCCAAGTGCTGGGGGTACAAGTGTGCACGATCCCCATCCCCCACTGATTATACCTTTCAGCAGCAAACGACGCTCAAAGGTGTGGATTCAGTTCATATGTTTGATGCAGGTTTTTCATACTCAAATTTAATTACAATTTGGCTCTGAAATAAATTAATCTGTTAACTAAAAACCAAATAAAGATTAGTTTTCAATGCAAAAATGCAAAAAAAAGGGAGCATGAAGAATTACAGATCCACATAGGCCTTCTTTCTTCTTTCACAGTACAAACTCCAGCCCTCCATTCGGGCCCCCCATTCCTTCTGCTTTTCTACTCTGACAGATGCTAAAACGCACCAACTAATGGCGGGAGTTATGAGCCTCAGTGAGGCCTAAACCTCTGCAGATTTTGTGAGTTCATTCTGCTCTGTTGTGAGTCTCCAGCCTAACAAACATGAAGATAGTTTTCCCAGACTGAGCCTACCATGACAGCTTCGTCATCAGCACCATCCTTGACAATGACCACAGAGGTGAGCACATGGCACAAAAAAAGGGTGCTTCACACGCCACTTCAGTGTCTGCACCTAGCGTCCCAGAGATGGTCAGGGTCCGGGCCAGGGCCTCTGCACTCGGTCTTCCCTCTTTGACAAGCATTCTTCTCCCAGATGCATCCTGGCTTGCTCCACTAACTACTTCCTGTCTTTGCTTAATAGCTCTCTTTCTCAGGAAGTCTTGTCCAACTCCATTGTTAAAAATGCTTTACTACAGCTCCCAGCACCTCCCATCTGTCTCCTTCCCTGCTTTCTTTTCTGCACTGCACTCCTCCCTTCTTACCTCCCTTATATTTTACTGACTCTGTTTACTGTTTCTCACTGCAAAATTCAAGGAGGACAGAGATATATTTACCTTTAGTTTCTGAAGCTGTAATCACATCCTCCAGAAGAATGCCTGGCACATTATGGGCACTCAATAATATTTGTAGAAAAATGATGAACAAAAGATGCAATTCCAAGGGAAACAGCAAATCACAGCAATCATTGGTCCTACAACTTGCTATTTGCAGAAAATATTTGCATATGCTGTTTCATTCTGTCCTCTTCCCAGTGCTGTAGGGTGAATAATATCGTATTCACTTTACAGAGAGATAAATCATGCCCAGGGAGGTGAAATCACTCATCCCAGGTCATTTAGCCACCCTACCAGCTTGCTAGTGCTGTCCTAACTGGGTGCCACAGGCCAGGCAGCTTAAATAATGATATATTTTCTCACAGTCCCGGAGGCTAGATGTTTAAGACCAAGGGGTTGACAGGCTTGGCTTCTTCTGAAGTGTTTCTCCTTGGCTTAGAAGTGCTCACGGTCTCCCTGTGTTTCACCGGACTGTGTTAGTGTGTGTCTGTGTCCTAATGTCTTCTTCTTAGCAGGACCCCAGTCCTGCTGAACTTGGGACCACCACATGACCTCATTTCAGTTTAACCAGCTCTTCAGACACCCTATTTCCAAAAATACAGCCCCAGTCTGAGGTACCAAAAGATGCGGTCCATGTATTTTGGGTGATGCCGCTCAGCCCCCAACAGGTAGTACGCAGTAGGCAGAGCGGGAGTTCAACGTGAGCATCCTGAAGCCAGCCAGAGCCTGCCTTCCTCTGCACTGTGCACGCCCTCCTGAGGTGGCCCTGACCTGCAGACCTGAGAACAATCCCCTTTCCTGTATGCTCAGCCTGCCCTGCTCCCTGGCCCTGCTCTACACGCACAGCACGCCCAAGCCCAAGCCCAAGGCATGATTTCCCACTTCCCGGGATGGCTTGCGATGCAATTTCTCCTCTAGCCTTGAATCTTATTAATCCAATTCCTCCAATGCTTCTGATGCCACCGAGAGCCGCCAAGGGAGCAGCTTCTATGCTGCATCATCTGCACAGAGCATCCCTCTTCGAAACAGCTCCCAAGGCAGCAAACTGCGCGAAGGCAGAAATCCACAGCGCAAATGACCCCGGGGGGCTTAAACGCCGCTCCCGCAGGGTGGGTGGGAATTTACATTGAGCAGGGCCTGCGATGACCAAGCCTCCACCTGCGGCCAGGCCTCTGTGTTACTCGTCCCCACTGTCGCCGCGTCTGCTCTCCCCAATCTGGGCTTCATGAACACTCCTCTGCCCTTCCTCTCTAGCACATTTCCGCGGCGCACTCGGTGCTCATTGTGTCCCGGCATTCCTGTCCATACGCACCGTTATCCAAGTCTCAGGTGGGGCCTGCACAATGCCCATCTGCCTCCAGTGCTGTACAGCTCTGATCTCACCCCACAATTAAAAGAGCACCATTGCAGAACCACAAAGCAATCTCCTACTGTCTACATTTACAATCAAATCAGACTGACCGGCAAATGGATTTGATCACTGGGTCAGTGATTGATCATTAAGAAAGCTTTAAAGGAAAACCTATCTTCTGGGCCCAGTCCAGCCTTGGACTGGGAGCTTGATTTCTAGGACAGGCATTCTGGTAGGAAAGTACAGAAAGAGAAGAAAGGCCCTATTTGTTTTGTAAACACTGAGCTCCTTTCAAGACTCAAGTCCTGAACTTATCACAAAGGACCAGATGCATAGGAGCCCTTGGGAAGTCAATGATACAGAGGGGGCAGGACCCCCCAGGGTGCTCGGGAGGGTGAAAAACAGGAAGTGCCTGCTGCGGGAGACCTGGGAGGCAGAGCCCCTCCACCACAAGACTCAGAAAAGGAACCTGTGATGCGATAGTGGCCGGTGGAGAAAGACAGGAACTCCAAGCCTTTCCTGAGTTACCCAAGGGCCTCCTCTCTGTCTCTCAACTGGCCTGCAGAGCACCAGCGAGAGCCTCTACCAAGTTGTCCCTGCCCTGGGACGTGGTGCAGTCTCTCCTGGGTAGCAGCACAACCAGGCTGTCCTCTTTCCTTCCCCCAAATCCCCACTTCTGGTCCCATGCACACTCATCAGCTCACCAGCGCACACACTCGCTCTCACCTTCACACACCTATACGCTGGCACGCCCCCACACCCTCCCGCACACTCACGTACTCGCCTCCTTGTATGTGCTTACACACACTCACACTTTCACACATTGTCACATACTTGAGCTCTTGCACACTGATCCATCCACACAATCCCACACAAAACACTTACATGCATATATGCATTTACATACATGCTGACATAATAAACTTGCATTCGTACACCCTTATACTGATGTGCACACTCACGTGCACGCACACGCTAGCACGTTCCCCTTCAACTTCACACTCAGTTTCAAATTTCAGTGGCCCTGAAGACAGGGGAAAAACTAGAATAAAAACCATCCCATATACAAGGTCACGTGCCCCAATATCTTTCTCAAGACAAATCTGGCTTTTGCCATTCTCATCCTACACCAAAGTTAGCACGTTTTTAACACAAAGATCAGGGGACCCTGTGAAGATACGTATCACATCCCATCTCTCTGGTTCCAGTGCATTGGCTGTGTCCCATGGTACTCAGGCAAAATGCTCTACCCCTGCACATTCTTTTCTGGCTTCTACTCTGTTCCCTTGGACTTTGGCCTTCTGCTGCCCTTCCCAAGCCTGTGGTTTGCTGTTGCCCGAAGGTGGCTTTTCACCTGCTCCTTCAGGACCAGGAACTATCCTCGTGCAGGATGTATGTGCTAAGCTAACTCCTTAAACACCTGCTTTCTATCAAGGCCTCCTCTTTGTCACCCTGTTGAATACTGTGCCACTGCCTCCTCCTCCCCGCAGCCGCCTTCTAGTTCTGTTTTCTTTTGTCTATAGTATGAGAAATCTTTTTTTTTTTTTTTGGCTTCCTATATTTTATTTTATTTT
>NDGN011485400.1:0-14071 GCA_002564285.1 Tympanoctomys barrerae
ACTCAGGCCCTTGAGCTTGCCAGGGAAATGCTTATTCCACTGAGCCATCTCCCTGACCCCTTAATTTTGTTTTTGATCCACTGGTTGTTCAAAAAGGTATTCTTCTGCCATTGATTTCCAATTTCATTACATTATGGTCTGATAATATGCATGAGATAATTTCAATTCATTTGCTTTTTAAAAGAAATTTATTTGGTTGTTGCAGGGTCTCACTATGCAGCTTGGACTTGGGGGATCCTCCTGCTTTCAGCCTCCCCAGCACTAGGATCACAGGTGTACACCACCATGATGCCCACATTCTGGCCAGCATGGCCCATCCTGGAGATGGGGCTGGTGTGGCATACTGTGCCGGGAATTGAACTGCGGTCCTTGTGCTTGCCTAAACTTGCCTAATCAAGTGCTTCAGTCTGCAGAACTATCTCACCAGCCCTCATTTACATTTTCTTAAATATGTTTTATGAGCTCCTATGTGGACTATTTTGGAGAAAGTCTCATATGTTATTGAGAAGAATGTGTATTCTGATGTCCTATAGTGGAACACTCTGTAGATATCTATTAAGTCCCTTTATTCACAGGTTTGGTTCAGTTCTGATATTATGTTGTTGATTTTTTTTTTGTCTAGTTAATCTATTTGTGACAGTGGGTTATTCAGGCCTCTACTCTTACAAATATTTGTTGACATCTGATTTTTCATGTCAATTGATATTTGTCTTATAGAGATGACATGGTGGTATTTGGAGCACATATATTTGTGTTTCTTTTCTCTTCCTTTCAGTTTGTTTCATTTATAAATTTGTAGTGACCTTATTTATCTGTCTTGATAGTCTTGGCTTAAGTTCACTTTGTGTGCAAATAAGATAGTTACTCTGATTTTTTTCAGGTTCTTTTCATATGGACTATTCTTTTCTTTTTTTGACTTTCAGTCTATGAATTTGTTTTGGAATTAAGTGTGTTTCTTTTATGCAGTATATTGTTGGATTTTGTTTCTTGATCAATTTTTCCAATCTATTTTTTTTATTGGTGAATTGAGGCCATTTACATTGATGACTATTACTGACATGCATTGACTTATCCTTTTTAAATTATTATTTTTCTAGCTGTCTTTTCTTCCTTTCTGTTTAATTGCTTGCCTTGCCTGATGGATTCATTACATCTGAATTATCTTTTACAAGAATATCCTTCAGAACATTTTTGAGTGATAACTTTGGGGTCATGAATTTCTCCAGGTGCTCTTTGTCATGGAAATACCTTATTTATCCATTAATTTGGAAAGGTAAATCAGGGTAAATCAGTCCAGATTGGAGGCTGTTTTCTTTAGGCCTCAAATATTTCACTGTAAACTTTCTTTGATTTAAGGGTCTAGGTTGAGAAGGCTGCTGTGATGATGGACTTTCCTTCTATATGATTTGTTTCTTTTCTTTGATAGCTTTTTCATTCTCTTCTTGTGTTGAATACCTGGAATCTTGACTAATATGCAGACTTGGTGCAGACTTTTCTGGTCATGGCTAGTTGGCGTTCTGTATGACTCATCTTCACATCAATTCTTTTTTCCATGCTTGGGAAAGTTCCTGCCATTACTTCTGTGAATAAGTTGTTGTTTTTTAATATATTCTTTGCACTATCTTCTGATTGTTTCATGTAGTCCAATCATTCTTATGCTATACATCCTCTAGCATATGATGTATAAATTTTTGGTGATCTTTTCCTTTTTTTAAGAAGTCTTTTTATGATTGATAGCTACAAACATGTCTTCTAGATCCCATATTCTGTGCTCACATTGTTTGATTTTCTCTGCAAATTTTTACTGTTTTTTTTTTTTTGTGTGTGTGTGTGTGGAACCGGGGATTGAACTCAGGCCCTTGCGCATGCCAGGGAAGCGCTTATTACACTGAGCCATCTCCCTGGCCCCATGTAATTGTTAATCTCATGAATATGTTTGAAACTATTTCATGGATTCCATGTTTTTGTCTTATTTTGGGCTTTCATAGTTTCCAATATTTTCTTGAACTCCTGTGTTTTTAAATATATTTCTATTTTAGATTCACTAACTCTGTCATTCATTGTGGTCATTGTTTCTTTAGTTATCTGAGAAATTATTTCATATTTTTTAGAACCTTATTTGTCTGTTTTTTACTTTGGCTCTTTCCATGTCAGAAAGTTCAGGTGGGTGACTGCTGATTTGTTCCACCTCATTGTTCCCTGAGTTTGCCTCCAATGGAGTCACGAGTTCTGGTATTACATCTTGACTCTGTGACCTTCTCATTTTTTTTTCAAACATATTTTCTTCATTGTTGCTTATAAAATAGCTTATTGTAGGTAGATTTCTTACTAGTATTTAGAACTCTTTAGGGAGTGACTACTCTTCAGACATGTCTTCTAGGTGTTGCTGAATTTCACTCTTGAGTCAATTGCAAGATCTTTCTCCTTTAATTTATTAGGGAAAAGAAGTAAAGTTGCTCCATATTTCACCTAGCCTCTCTTTCTCTGGTACTGGGCTATAGTATTGTTTATGATTCTCAGACAACGTTGGTTTTGGTATAGAAGGAAGAACAACTGATTAGAGTAACTATGTTGCCTTAGCTAAAGTAGTGTTGTCACTAATAGTAATAGAATCTAGCATAGCCTAGAAAGTGATAACCTGTGCTAACTATTTTTATTATGTATTTATTTTTTTTGATACAGTGTCTTGCTACATAGTATGGACTCATAGTGATCCTCCTATCTCAACCTTCCCAGTACTGGGATTATGGGCTTGTGCTATCATGTTCAGTTCCAGGGCTGTGCTTGGGGTTCCAGGACTGGCACAGCATGTACTGGGAATGAAACTTGGGAACTTGCTTGCCAGGCAAGTGCTTATGACACTGAGCTATCTTCTCAGCCCCTGTGGTAACTATTAATTGGTTACCTTTAACAATAGAGAACATTTTAGTCCTCCTTGTGGTCCAGAAAGTTTATACTTAGAATCCACTTTTTAAAAATGGGAATCCCATCGAGTTAATTCAAATCTACCACTCCCTGTACAACCCATAGCATACATAAATACATAATAATATGTCTAAAATAAAGGAATTCCTGAGTCTGGCTAAAATGATGGTTACTTGGAACAGAAGGTCTTGATCCAGGACCAAACCCAGATTTTCTTCATTGGTGAGGAATAGAGTAACTGTGACAGTGGTGAGAAGTATGTGAATGCTATGAGCTGGGCTAGGTAGGAGGCCTGAATTGCATTTACCTTTGCAATATGCAAAAAGAAGGATATATAGAAAAAGTAATCTTCATAACCCAATTGAGATAACATCTAACATCTTGAGCTCAGTGCTTCAGCTCTGATGTGTAATCTTTTAAACCCTGGAAAGTCATAGTCTCTATCTCAAGGCTGAGGCTCAATTGCAGCTGGCAGTGTGTAGCAGCTCTTCATCCCACCTTGTCCTGGTTCACACAAGGGAACAATGCAGATCTGGGAAAACCACTACCTCTCCTCTTTGCTTCAAAGACTACAAATCAGCAGCTTGGCTGGACTGATATACGTTGTGTAAAGCCAACTGAGGGAATAAGGATAAGTCCTAGCCAATTCTTTACATATCAGTACATGGAAATAGGGCCTGACCCAAGCTGCTCAGGCCCAGCCAAAATGGAGACAATGGCTCCCCCTTCACAGAGGGTCACCCTAGTGGTCCCCAACATTTAACCATATGAACACGATTTATAGATATATAACAAAATATAAAACAAACCAGAAATTTACATACATTAAATATCTCCTCAACTGAGTGATTTTTATCTTCTGGTAAGAAAATGTAGAAGAGACATGAGAAAGAGAATAGAGAAATAGGAGAAAGAGATTAGAAGCAATTTTGAAGGAGAAAGAAAGATTACCTAAGTTATTAGAGACTGGTGAAGAAGACAGGAAAGAAACAAAAGAGGAAAACACAAAAATAACTATACAACAAGGAAAAAATAAAACAGTGTTCATCCTCATGAACAAGAATATACAATTAAAAAAGAAAAACAACAATAAATGAAACAAAAGAAGAAATAGGAAATTCTTGGTGATTTCAAGCCTGTGATTATCTCCTGGGGTCTGTGGTTGTGTGATAGTGTCCACTTCAGAGTGTGTCTCTGATGCTACCTGGAGAAAATGAGATATCCAGAGTCCAGATCTTATTGTATGATCCCAGCAAGCCTACAATAGGAGTTGGGCAAGTCGTGTGTTGTATAATCCCAGCAAGCCTGAAGTAGCAATAAGGTGTGGTGGCTGTTCATCTCTGTGGGATTCAAGTAGATCCTGGTCTCTGTCTTAGGGCCTGTGACCTGTGTTGTTCAGCCCTCAATGCCAGGTGTGTCTCTTTGGCTTGATCTTGGCTCTCCAACCCCACACATTTCCCAGGGCTTTGTCTCACCAGGCACTGGTAGAGATGGAGCCAACTCAAGGCTTCTCTAGGTCCTGAATTCCGCTGGCACCACTTGAGTGGCATCTGGTCAATCAACCTCCCTGAGAACATTTAAAACAGAGTCACTCACCCACTGCAGCAACCCACACATCACTGCTCTGCCTGCTGCTGCCTTTCTCCCTGGGGCCACCAGGGTCCTCTGCTGTCATCCACCCCACTTCTGTAGACATGAAGTTCCTCTCACACCATGAGCTGAGAGTCAGGGGAAGTGCAGATTGCCACTTCCCTCTCTGCCTTGAGGTCGGTCATCTTGCTCTCCCTGTGGACTCCAGTTTGCTCTCCAGAACTTTCCTGGGTCAGCAGGATCTTCTTCCCTCCTTCTTTTCTTCCCCATGTTGCTATAGTCTTGCGTCTGGACTCCCAGTGTCAGAGAGGCCGACTTGCTGCTGCTTGCTGCTCCACTGTCTTTCTGGAACACTCCTCAGTGACGGCTTTGCACTTGGTAATTTTTGTTTCAATTGCATCTAACATTTTTGGGTGTGATTACAGATTCTTGGGTATATCCTGCCTTGTACTGTGGGTCCCATGAAGTGAAGACCCTCCTACCATTATATACATTACTAAATTTCAGATTCATATTCAGTTGGCTTGGCCTGGTGTGGCCCCACCAGTTATTAAATTGTTGAAAGATTCTTACACCAAAAGGCCAATTACTGCTCCCCTGAAGACTCTGAGCACTCATCTGTCCCAGATGCCCCAGCCATTTCTCAGAAAGTCCAAGACCATCCCACAATCTAACAAGAAAGGGAGTCATGCCTGGGCCAGCCAAACAAGCGTGTTCAAGACCCACTCCAATACCTTGCCATGGCATACCAGGTGTGAACTGTTTTGGATCAGTGAGTGCTTGGTAAATACTTATTGCATGAAGTTAGTGATCATAAAAAGGACACACGTGGCTGTGGCTAGACAGCAGGGCCCATCTTGGCCTGTAGCCCTGTCTCAGGCTGTTCCTATGCTCTGGGGGCCCAGAGATCCTTTTCTCTAGAAGCTTCTTTTTTGACTCTGCACATTTCCTCTGATAGGCTTTGAGAACTGTGATCCAAGGTTAGCCAAATAGCTCAGCAGACTAAAACACCCGCTTAGGCAGGCACGGGGAATGGGTTTCCATGGCAAATGTGCTATGCAGGCCCAGCCCCTTGGGCCTGCTGAGATGGCGATTGAGACTGGGTCTGGTGGCCCATGCCTATAATCCCAGTGCTTGGGAGGCTGAAGACAGGAGGATCACTATGAGTCCAATTTGTGTAGTGAGACCCTGTAGACCCTGTACTAAATACATAAAAACAGAACAAACAAACAAACAAACAAATTAATACAAGGTAAAAATGAGGATTTCTTTTTAAAAAAATATCCCTCCAAATAAAGTCAGGCTCTCCCCTTCTCCAAACCCTCAAATGTCTGCTCCATGATGGATGAGTTGGCAGGAATAAGGGGAAGTATAGTTAGCAGATGCTAAAAGAGGGGTCAGTGCCTTCATCTCCACCTGAGGCTGGCCATTTTCTTTTCCTGTATAGAACAGTTGAATGTTAAGACTGCTTAGTACATTTCTTCCTTCCCTGGGTCAAGGAACAGGGCATACTGAGAGCCACTGCTTAGAAAATGTTGTGGATGAGGGAGAAAACCTAGTGTGGCATTGGGTCTGTTCTGGAAAAGTGTGCTAATTATGAAGGTGAAGACAGAGAGCAGAGAAGGAATTTGGGTTGCACCTCAAAGGAATCTCTGTTTCACAATTTCATGGGGGCAAAGCTCTTTGCCTTGATCCCTGCTAGCCTGGGATGGCGTTTTGGAATTTTTCAATAATAAGGCTTGTGCTGAGGTAGGGGAACAGGTGGGCCCCACTCTCAGGACTTCATGTACAGCTAATGAGCCCAGGGAGGAGGAGTGAGGAGACCTGAGAATTTGAAAGAAGCTTTCAAAAGTCAAGCAACAGCATCCACATGAAAGAACTCACCCTGACTTAGATTTCATTTACCTTTTATTTATTTTAAATCTATGTTAAAAGATGAATAGTGTGTTGCTGTTGTCCTTAAGGATGTCTTGGTTTGGAAGAGAAGATAAGAGGGTGCAGACCATAGCAGTAATATCAAGTAATATAGGGTAGAGTCAAGAGGGGCTTTGAGAATTTAGAATAAAAAGAGACAACTTATTATAGGGACAAGGGATTCCTACTGTCCCACAGGAAGGTACCATTTGGGTATGAAGAGTCCATGGGCCTCAAACATAGGAAAATGGCAGCTTGCTGGACCAGTTCAGGATGGGATGAGGGACAGGAAGGTAAGGGGGACACTTACATTGCTTAGGACCATGGTGATTGAAAGACCTGTGACCTGCTTAGTCACAGGCTCTGAAACATATGTAGGCTTGGGAAGCTGTGGACAAGGAGGCAGGGAGAAAAGAGGATCCAGAATTTAGGTGAAAATCTTGGGGTAACATAAATTTTCATATAAGTACAACGCAACAATAGATAAAGAAGCAACACTAAATTTGGTAGAGTTTCTGTTGAGGTTGAGAAGTCAGCAGCATGGAGGATGATGACCTGAAATGACAATGAGAAACTCTGAAGGGGAGGGGAAAGAACGGACTCAGCTACAGAGCTAGGGGTAGACTATATGAGAGAGCAGAGGCAGAAGCAGTGGTGAGATGGCCCAATGACAGACCTCAGAGAGGAAGTGGATGTTGGCGGCACTGATGGCAAAGAAGGATGGAGAGTGACCCAGCAATTCCACAGGGGGTAGTCCAGCTGAGGTCAGTAGAGAGGGTGGTGCCTGCTGAAAGGTGTGAAGGTGACTTTTAAAAAAAAATTGGATACAGGGTATCATTATGCAGTTCAGACTTATAGTGATCTTCCTGTCTGAGCCTCCCCAGCACTGGGATTATAGGTATATGACATCACACCTGGTTTCATGGCTGGCACAGCCCCCAGATGATGCAGGACTGGCACAGCATGCAGTACTAGGGACTGAATTTGTGACCTTCCATTTGTCAGGCAGGCGATTAGACTGCTGA
Organism: Tympanoctomys barrerae; assembly: GCA_002564285.1. Classification (NCBI taxonomy): domain Eukaryota; kingdom Metazoa; phylum Chordata; class Mammalia; order Rodentia; family Octodontidae; genus Tympanoctomys; species Tympanoctomys barrerae. The sequence continues at coordinate 7,455 of NDGN011485400.1, forward strand.
GCTATCTCCCCAGGTCTATGAAGGTAACTTTTGACCACTGAAGTCATGTCTAGTCCCAGATAGCTGGTGACTTTCTTGAATTTAGCATGGAAATTTCCAAATTCAAGAATAGTCCTTGTCACTATCAAGCCCAGAAGAAAATCAACCTCTTGCATACACAACTTTTCTTGCTTTGTAGTAAATTGCAGAACTCCTTTCTGCTGACGCAAATGTACAAGATAAAACACTTGTCCACAGGTGACTCAGCAGCACTGCTGTGCATCCAGAGGATGTGGCTTTACTTGCACGCAACTGATAAAATTTACCCTCTCATGGGCCATGTTTATTCTTAAAAGTAGCAAAATGGGCATCCAGCTGTGATGAAAAGTAGACCAAGCGTTCTGATTCAGAAGTTTGAAGCAACAAGCTCCAAGAGAATGGTCTCTATCATTATTAGACATTCTCCATTTGCTATGGATATTACCTCCTTGGAATTTGGGCCTTAGAAATGCATGAGTGACAGGGAGACAGAAGCAAAAAATCAAGACATGCCAGGCTGATGTGTAATTCACAACTCCAAGGAAGTTCTATATCCTTTTTTGGTAGGAAATAGAATTGGTGACCCTCAGTCCAAACTGATGTTTATAAATCATTAAGTTTCACTTGACTTGATTCAAATAAGCCATTGATTCCAAGGTCAGGATCTTGGGAGGGGGGCTCATCACAATCAGATAGTAGGTATCTACTTGAGGCTTCAGATGTGTTCAACTCCATACTTAATGTACAGGAAGTCTAAAGAACTGTAATGTATAGTTCTGCTCACTTCAATTATGAGGTAGAGGTAAATATACCTGAGTGATAAGAACAACAAAAAAAAGCCCAGAAAAGCTCCGATTTTTATGGGGCATAAAAATCAGTGCCCTAAGAATTCAGAAGAGGGCTATTGGGTGTTGGGTGGGAGATGTCCCTGAGGGCTTCATGGAAGAGGAAATGTTGGGTATTAAAGAACAGAGGAGCAATAATGTCTTGGCTGCCACAATATTAGTGAAAATTAAAGACCAAGGACTAAGCACTCTTTCTTTGAGTCCAGCTTCTCTGTTATCACTTTACTTCTTGCTTTTATTATGAAAGTCCAGGTTTAAGACATGATAGATGAGGTGCTAGGCAGGAAGACAGGACTTTCAACTTGCTTCCCTCTCTGTATCCCTCCCTGATTGATGATAACCACCCTAATTTGTTTCTCACTAAACTTTGAAACTCTCCATCCAGTTGTGAGCTGTTGGGTAGATATTAGCGTCATAAATTACTGAATTTTATTAAAAATGATCAGAGCTGTCAGTGTTTATCTTTATTATTTCTTTTTTCTCCCTCTGTTATCTGTTTTCTAAAGAAGCACCAGAATAAATTCTCTAGGAACTGTTGAATTTCCAACTCCTGACAAATGAGATATGAAAGGCTTTACCCCTTATCTTTTTCTTTTGATGATTTTGTCAGATCAATTTTGTGAACAAAACCAAACGCTTGTGGATCCATTTAAGCTTGGTCGGCAAATGTTCCTGTGTGAGATGATGTTTAGGGAATGATGCCCTCAGGCTTCCCTGCTTGGGTTTGAGTTAGACTCTGCAGGGTTTGAGTTTCACAGCTTCACAGTTTTACAGCTTCGATGGCAAAACCCAAGTGTCCTGAGTAGTTCACTCATTTCTGGGAGGGGGTCTGGTTTGCAGCACATTCTTGGTGAAGCAAAACTTTCAAATGACATTTCACAATCACAGTGTAGTTACATTTTTGCAGAAAAAGAGAAATGCAGCTACTACACAGCTTCCTGCAGGGCTGCTGGGAGTGGGGAATGGAGTCAATAAACGCGACTTTGAGAGCTATCTTGGGGCAAGTGGGGCAGTGCAGAGAATGATCAAAGAGTGTTGGGAGAGAGGCAGCTAGCTGCACCTCCCTCCCGAGGCTAGCTAGATGCTCAGGAGAGTTTTGCCCTTGGTGATGAAATCTTGTCTGTCCTCTTTGTTGTTTTCACTGAACTTGAATTTGTATAGTTGGGTAGATGGTTTAGTTCCTTCCAGTAGGGTGATGTCTCAACTCTTTTGCTGGTCTTACATGACTGATGTGGAGAAGTATCAGGAGGAAAATCTCTGAGAATCTTGACTCAAGGCGCTTCTTGAATGTCACCAGGGACAATTTCCCTGGTTTTAGCACTGTGCCTGATTTGTGTTCAGTACTTGACACACAATGCATGTTTGATGATTGAATGAACGACCATGTGGGACCGGGGAAAGGACTGTTTCTTATGTGAAAGAAGCTGGATAACAAACATTCCTTTTCCTTGGCAGTACTTCTCCTGAAAATCTCAAATGTGAACGTCAGTTCAATCTTCCAGACATTTCAGCGACTCATCACTCCTTCTCCTGGGCCCTCCTCTCCCTCTAACATAAAGCTTGGTTAGGTTAGTGAGGTAACTTGCAAGCAAGGCCAGTGAAGGTGGTTCTGGCAGGAAGGATGGCACCCTATACTCTTCACCACTGACTCTAGCAAAGAGCAGCAGGACCCAGACCTCTGTCTCCTGCAGGTGCCAGCCCACAGCCCCTCCAGATTCTTGCCCTGAACTGCAGAAGAGATGACTGGACTTGAAAAGTTGCATATACTGATCTGCTGGGGTTATGCTATCCCTTTCTGGAAAGTCTTGTCCTGCTCTAAAAGTTTGTGAAAAATCTTGCTTTCACGTCTCAGAAGGCCCAAGCCAAATATTTGGTGCCATTCTGCTTGATTTTCACTTTCATCAGTGAAAAGATGAAAGATGCCTGCTTACAGCCTCATAGTGCTGGACCTGAGTAGGGGGGTGCTTGTCAGCTTCACACACGCACACACACACACACACACACACACACGTATGCATACATACACACACACATGCATACATGTGCATGCACATTCACATGGTCACATATAGGCACAACCTCCCACAGATAAACTAATCACACAGACACATACAGGCTTGCACACACAGCCATGCACAGACACACACACACATGCATAAACATATAGAATCATACACACAGACACACATGAATACATACAAATGGCAGAAATAAAGGAATAAATTCATTATAGAGATGTAAAAGTATTGTCAGGGTGCATTCAGATGCAGAAATAGCCTCTACAAATGAATAGCAGACAATATGAACAACTGGAGAGCTCTAGGCAGCTGTGCTGTCTCTGAGGAGGCGCCTACTGGATTCTGGCTAGATCTGAGGCTCAGCTGTGATGGCACAGGAGGGTGTGTGTGGAGCTGGGCTCTGTACCAGCATTTCATCTTGCAGTAAAACTTAATCCACGGAGAACATAAACCTGGGGCTCGATTTAATGACTGCAATCAGGCTGTACATAAGTAACTTGGAGTTTGCATCCATATTTTGCCAGAAGAGTCAGTGCTATTTTAGCAAGTGCCAAGTCAAATAAAAGCAAGATTTAGAGCTTGTCAAGCTTCCCCAACCCCTTCAGAAGGGACTTGAATTTCATCTTATTGGCCTGAAGGTACCAGAAAAGTGACACTTTGACCAGGTTGCATTATCCTTCAGGAAATCTACTTATATGTATTTCTAATACAACAAAACTGAGAATGTGCCTAGTGCTGGAGGGCATATAGGAGATAATCACAGCAATGAAAATGAATCCTTCCCTTCATCATCATTGGGCCATAAAGGAAATGGCCCAGAACAATGCCATGAAAGTTGCCAGGCCCAAGGATGAGTCTGGTCCATTGTTGAAAGAGCACCTTCCCTGTCTGGATGTCTGTTTTGATTAGGAACCCTATACTTATCTTAGATGAACTTATGACTGGCAATAAACTGTCTGGTTATTAAACCAGTTTCCTACCCTCAGCCTATTTCCTGGCCAGCCACATGCTGGTCACCTGACCTTGCTGACTTACTGGCTGTGGGGCATTTCTACCAGAGCACAACAAGCAACCTATAAATTCTGTTTTGGATCCTGTGATTGGATGATGAATGGGTGGCAAGAAGCCGAGGAAAAGGCTCCAAGGAGCAGAGGAAAGGGCTCCTAGCAGCCTCCAGCTAGGCTGGTGCTGACCCATGTTCTCCCCTGAGTAGAAGTCAGACACTTTGTGAAATCAGTTTGCTAGGTGTGGTTGCCTGAATTAGCCATGGCTTCTGGTTTGCTGTGTGCCAGGGTGCTTTCTGTGTAAGCCACATAAGCCCAAACCTTGCAAAATACTTCACATTTTCATTTCCTTATATTTCATTTTCTAGCCAATTTGTGGGCCCTTAACATGTACATCTGACCAAGTTTAGATTCTTGTTGTAATCTTAAAGATCTGCAGAGATCACATGCTCTTTCCTACGCCTGCAATAATTTTCTAGCTGCTCTTCTCAGCTGGATTCTTGTTTCCTGTCAGAATTCAGCTTTGTCTGGAAGGCTTTCTCCATAGGTGAGCACGTCAGGCTCTGTAATTTTCACTGAGAACCTTTCTTTTTCTTTCTTTCCTTTTTTTTTTTTTACAGGACATTCACCATAATTGGTCATAACATATATGTTTATTTGTTTTCTGATTTCTTCCCAAATAGAAGGCAAACTCTACAGGAATAAATACCCAAATCCTTGTTGTTCATTGCATGACATCTAACACTTAGACACTAGTAGAATGTCAATAAATATAATTTATTGAATGAATGAGGCTACTCTCAAGCCCTGAAATTTATCAGAACCCTGAAATAATTTACCCCCAAATGCTCAGAAAACAATTTTGATACTCTTACCCTTGTCAAACTATGAGAGTGGAGAACAGAGTTAATAGAAGAGGGAATAGCATGATACTTCTAGCAAGACTTTCATTATCATCCAAGAAAAATATTAGTAGGCTAAGCTAACACCTTTGTGTTGGGCCCTAACATGTCTGGGCCTCCCAAACACCATACCAACACTTCCCACTCTGCCTGCCCTGAAGCCTGCGCCAGAGACCCTGTTTCCTGGTATGGTTAACTATTAGAGTTGACTGGAAAATTATTGGCAAGTTACTTATCCTCTGGCACCCTTTCAGCAGGGATGAATCATTCCCATGAGACTTACCTATGTATTTGATTGATTTTGATAATTCCTGGTGCATTCCGCAAGGGCAAGTCCTCAGCTTAGATCTTATGGAAAACCAGGTTCCTTCCTATGTTGCTCTCAGTAACATTACTTTTAGATCATTTCAGTCCCATTTTACACAATTTAATTTTTATAAATGTGGTTACAAAAACTCCTCTCTAAATCATTTGAAAAATTTCTTCCATGGTGACCTTGGGATTGGCTGGTCACTTTGGGAACCCTACTTGTTGCTTCATAGACCTCTAGATCTCTAGATGTTCCCTGGGGTTGGGGAGGAGAGACACAGGGTGTCTGGTTCACCCACATCTTCCAGAGTAGGCAGGAACCACTCATGGGAGGCCATCTATCTGAGTTAATGGACTCTCAAATCTTTTTTTCTCATTTCTCTCTTTCAGTTTGTATCCAGTCCTGATCTTTTCTTTCCTGTTTTTCCTTTGTTATAAGAATATACACTGAGAAGTCATGGGTACCAGTCTCCCACTGTGTCTCTGGATTTGGATAGTTACTGTCAGGCTCTGACTCAAGTTGGCAATGTTATTTCAATATGTCATATAGCCTTTCCTTTACTACAATTCACGCCAACTGATTCTTGTTATAAAGGTAATATTGCCCTAACTGAGTACTGTCTGGAGGCTAGGAACTCTGAGCCTTCTTTTAAAATTAGTTCATTATGCATGAAAGAAAACAAATGCTTACATAAACATGAAACTATGTAATATTTCATGTTTATGCTTAACATATACACACATATATACACACACATGATCACATGCATAATTTATAGAGGCTACTATCAGACCCTGATGATAACCAAGTCCCTGGATATTTCTTATTGTAGTGGTTTTAAATTCAAATATCTACATAATTAAAGGCAGAAAATATCTATATAATGTGTTGTGGCTCTGTGGTATATTGGAGAGAGTGTACATCATCTAAAGAAGTCATTGGCTATACCATGGTATTTTATGTTTGTTATTCAAGAGTGAAGTATCAATATTTGTGACCTATTTGATCACCCAAGAGAATAAAGATTTCTCACATAACATTTTAAATTATACTATTAGAAAAAAATCCTGCTCAAGCCTGAATATATTCCATCTATTCATAAAACTGATTTGTACCATATGTAGACTTATTTATGAAAATCTGGGTTCAACTGCAATTAGTGGGATCATTTTACGAGTTTTCGGCCACTTTGATTCTGAAGTCATTTTGTGTCCTGCAGTGCTGATGGTCTTCAGCCTTCAGCTCTGTGTGTACTGTCAACTGGCCGTTGGTCCACTGTCCTCTGGAATATTCACCCGCAGAGCTGCTGTGCAGCTCAAATCCCAAAAGATGCCTCCACAAATCACTCAACCCTTGTTCGAGTACCTCTGGGCTCCTCTGCTTTTACATGAATCCTGCCTTATGTGAGTTCACCCCTGGAACCCCATTTTCTTTCCCATATCTTTCTTTTTTTACACATTTCCCCCATAATTTTATTGATAAACAAATAGCAATGAGACAGTTTCAAATCAAATTGGTAG
>NDGN011485402.1:0-21332 GCA_002564285.1 Tympanoctomys barrerae
CAGGTGTCTTCACCCAGCCAGCTCCTAGACAGGCTTCTTAGATGTCTGCGCAGGTGTCTTCGCCCAGCCAGCTCCTACACAGGCTTCTTAGATGTCTGCGCAGGTGTCTTCACCCAGCCAGCTCCTACACAGGCCTCTTAGATGTCTGTGTAGGTGTCTTCACCCAGCCAGCTCCTAGACAGGCCTCCTGGATGTCTGCGCAGGTGTCTTCACCCAGCCAGCTCCTACACAGGCCTCTTGGATGTCTGCGCGGGTGTCTTCGCCCAGCCAGCTCCTAGACAGGCCTCTTCGAGGTTTGCACAGGTGTCTCCCACCTAACTGCCTCCTCGCCTCCCCACCTGGATATCTGTGCAGATGTCTCCCACCCAGCCATCCCTGAGATTCCTCCACTTGGACATGTAGGGCTGGCTCACTCAACTTGGGTGAATCAGGCCCTGATGTTGCTGCCCTCTTCAGTTTCTGGCCATGGCGTTCTCCTGTCATCACACACAGTTGCAAACTTCTGCAGGGACCTGGCTTGACCTGATACATGGAAGTGTGACTTTCTGCTTAGACTTTCTGTGAGGCAGACTGTGTAGACTCAAAGGAATATTCCTCCACACACTGCAGATGTCCACCTTCCCCTTCGTGGTGCCCGAGGCCAGCTGCACCGAGCTGCTGTGGGGCAGAGGCACCCGCTGCTGACTTCTGCGTGTCAGTGTCACAGCGGAGTTGGTCCTATACTCAGGCCCAAATGACCAGAGGACTTCCCACCCCTAGAGACAGAAGGGACCCTAGCCTAGCTCACTCATGTCACTTTCTGATTGAAGTCGAGAGGAGATGTACAGGCACCCCCTTCTGTCCTCACTGCAGTCCCAGGAGTGTCCTGGTCCACCAGGTTTTTGAGGCCAACTCTCTGGCTTTCCTGTCCCTCTCTGGTAGAAGTTTTCTACTCTGAAAGATAATATTTCTCATCCCGTTGAGGCTGGGTGATGTGTTCCCAGTGGGCTCTCAAGCCTGGATCCCTCGACGTTCCCTTTAACTTCCACCCTTCCAATGCCCCTAACGAAGGGAAGCTCACGGATTTGGAGCAAAAGCCGAGAGAAGAGCGTAGATGAGACTTCCAGGAAGCTGGTGATATCTATTCCCTAATCTTAATTTCCTCATTCAGTAAGCCTGATCTTGATGATGCTGATTTTCTAAACGTATTTAAAATTCTTCTAATTCACAACTCTGGAATGTAAAGTGGGGTTTGATTACCAGAAACCTAACAGCATCTACAGAATCTCCCCAGCCCTGTGACTCACACAAGTGATGACAGACAGCAGCATTCAAACCTTTTAAGCCAACTAGAAATCTCTGAAAACAAATTTACAGGAAACAAAACAGATTATGGTGCATGCACATGTCCTAATAGATGGGTGGCATTTTGATACGTTTCAAAACCGAATCTGGTATCTTGAAAAATCTTCATATTTTATCCAAATTAATAGTTATGCCCCTTCCAAGGAGAAATTATTATTATCCCAAAGAAAAGCTCAAAAAGGGGAGAAAACACGTCTCAGTGAAGCTTCCAGGAGGCATCTGGGTCCAGCTCCTGAAGTGTGGCCCGAGCACGCGGCTGCATCCCCTCTCCCAGCGGTGACAAGCACGGAGCTGCCAGGCTTCCCTGCCAGCTGCCTTGGAGGCAAAGAGATCATGCAGGCCTCTGTGGGGAGCCCTCCAGAGAGGCCAGTCCCAGCCCCTATCCTCGCAAACTGGCTCTTGTCCTAGCGAACGCGCTGTGGGGAGTCTCCCAGCACTTCTGCGGAGCCCAGGACCTTGGAGAGCTCTGCTGGGTAGGCTTGGGTGGGGATGAGCTGGGCAGCTCGCCGCCGCACCTCGGGCTCCGCCAGCTCTGCCTGTGTCGCCTCTGCTCCTTCCTGGCTCTGGGCACAGTTTTGTTCTGAGAAAAAGGGGATGTCCATGTCCAGAGCCCTTACTGGCCCATGAGCCTGTGACCAGGGTCCTATCTGCAGAACTTGGAGGGACTTGTGGGGCCACCAGCCGGAAGTGGCGTGGCTACCTGGGGGTCTCTGTGGGAACAACTGGGGTGAGACTGGGTGGTGCAGGTGCGGAAAAACAGCTCCACCCTCTTCCCGAGCGCGACCAGGGCCTTCCCAGCTGGTGAGGGAGACGCTGCAACGTTCACAGCTTTCTCGAAACTCTGCTCCGGTAGCTCAGGGACTGCTGGGAGGAACCTGGGTGTGAGTGCAGACTTGGCCAAACAGACAGGCAGGAAAATGACGGCCCAGCAGGCCAGGCCCCTGCGTCATAAGAACGCTGGGAGAGCGCACGCCTGCCCAACGCCCGCCTGCCGGGGTGGCAGGCCAGGTTAGGCCAGAAGGCTATCGTGTAGAGATTTCTGCCACAGGCAGTGTTCCTGGAGAGACAGCCGCGACTGCTGGCAGGGTGACAGGCAGCGCTGTCCTTCCTGCCAGGTGCTCTGCTGTGTCCTGGGGGCTCACGAGGGACGGCAGGAGGGAGGCTCTGGGCCAGCACGCGTCAGGATGCGTGACAGGCGAGAGGATTGCTGCCGCCGGCAGTGGGGTGCACAGGGAGCTGCTGCCCACGGTGCTGGGAGGTGGCGACACCTGAATTCCACCAAGGCTCATTTCAAGAAAATTGAAGGTTGCTGTTAAATAAAGACCAACTATGCTAAAATGTACGTACATGTCCTCCACTGGAGGTAAGAGGAGCCAGTTTAACTTTTAAAAAGCAGTGTGAGTTTGTGTGTGCTGAGGCGAGCACTGATCCCAGCACTGGGAGAGGGAGGCAGGACAGTCAGAAATCTAGCAGGCAGCTTAGCAGAACCCTGCCTGAAATAATGGAAAGTCTGGGGAGGTGGCTCTGTGTGAAGGTCCTGGGCGCTGTTCCCTGAACTGCAAAAGCTAAAGAGGAAGGAAGAGAGGACAGCAGGGAGGAGAGGAGAGCGCATGCACAGGACCACTGTCCCTAAGAGACAGGACTTGCCTTCAGGTCAACTCCAGAGACTCATGCTAAGAAGGCTATGCACCATGTAGGGAAATAAAATTTTTTAGAAACCTCACAACAAAAGTAAAACTGGCTTACAGTATGAAAAAAGAGGAAGGTCATTAAGTGCCTCCTAGTGATCAGATCAGTTTCTGTAGAGGTTGCCATGAGGAATCTGCCTCTCCCCCACAGCATATAGGAAGGATCCACATGCAGCAGGAACCACGCACCCGAGGGTGCTGTGGGGGGCGGCGGTGCTCCCCTTTCTGCTGTGTTCTTTCAGGCTGTCTCTAAATCGCCATAGACTCACAGGATGCTGCCAAGCTGGCCCAGCAGCCCTCACCCCGTCACCTGATGCGGCCCCAGTGGTTAGCTCTGCACGTGGACAGGACACTGGCCAGGGTGGGGCCCGGCCAGGGCTGTGCCAGGTGTGCAGCTCTGAGCGCCTCCCCCTCAGCTCCGCTGCACGGGCTGGGGTACAGCTCCCTGGCAGGGCACACGCTCAGCCTGCACAGGCCTGGCACCATTCCCATGCCACTAAAACATAAAGGAAGCATAAAGAACACAGCCTCGGTGGCAAGCAAGTACACACTCATGCACACGTGCGAGCAACAGAGCCATGTGCTTGGGGGACTGGGAAGGCCCCTGAGTCCTGGGCCCCCACGGTAGTCACCACAGCCACCATGTGCTTTTGCAAAAGTTATTGCTTTGCTCATTTGGTCTTTTGAATCATGGTCTCACTAGGTAGCCCAGGGTGGCCTTGAGCACACACCAGTCCTCCTGCCTCAGCCTTCTGAGTGTTGGGATTGCCAATGTGGGGCTGATGCCAGTCAGTGACAATGCCACCCAGAGAAGTCTCATTTCTGCCCGTGGACTGCAGTTCCTGCCTGGCACAGGTGACGGGAGTGGCCAGGCTAGAGCCCTCAGTGCAGGCGTGACAGTGGTTCACAGTGCCCAATTTCTGTCCTTTCATTTTCCACCTGCGAACCCTGGCTCTTTGGGCACCGTTTCAGCCACTGGCATCTGTGCTTGCCCAGAGTGCAGTCCCTGCCACTCTGCAAACCCAGGGCTGCTCACTACTGGCTCCTGCACTGGCCTTGGGGCAGGAGAAGCCACCTGCTGGAGAGCACAAGGGAGGGCAAGATCTGCCTCGCAGGCAGGAAGGCTCTGCGGTCACGCTGGCAGGGCAGGGGCGGGCACAAGGTGGAGGCAGCAATGCCGATGGCCTAGGCACCCGGAGCTCGGGCCAGAGCTGCTCAAGAGGATGGCCCTGGATCGCATCTCAGCCCACAGCACGTTGCCTTCCTGCCCTCTAAGAACCAGCCTGCTCCACCAGAAGGCAGAGGGCTGACCAGGTCACGCCCACTGGCAGCCCCAAGGCCACAACCACCCGCACACGACTGGAGCGGCATAGCTCAGGAGGGTGTGAGACTCCACGCCTGAGTCCATGCAGGACTCCGAGTGTCCCGTGTCCCCAAGCCCAGGAGCAGGCTGCATTCAGGTCAGGCCCACTGTGGCTCCCACAACCTGTTGCTCTGTGCCTGTCACCTCCCTCCCATCCATTCAGTCTACATTTCCCAGCAGAGGCCATGATTTTTCTCCTAACTGTGGACGTGCGTCAGCCCAAGGACAGCCTGCTGACCTGCACATGCTCCTGTTTGTGTCGGAAAAGGGACAGCTGTGTAGCACTGAGGCGACCGAGGCAGCCCCGCCACAGCCTGCACTCAGCCCTGGACAGCCATGGGCCCAGGTTGGCCCAGGCAGCCCAGTGAGCAGGTGCTGGGTGGACAGGGCCCAGGCCCGTGCTGGGCTCGGCTCCCTGAGATGAAGGCTGAGTCGACCTCATGGGTATAGGAGGCTCCCAGTGCCCCCATGGCCAGCGCCCACTGCTTCCCACAGTGAAGAAAGCAACGCCGGGTACACGCAACTTAATTAACTGGACTTGATGCCTCAGCAAACAGCGCTGTGCACGAAGCACCTCTTTCAGCTCCTCAGGGTCTTTGCAGGCCTTTCCCATGATTCCAAGGCAGAGAGGTCTCCTGAAGTAGCATTTGCTATAGTGACCACCCCATGTCCAAGTAAACAGTCGCGCGGCATAGGCTCCGCTGCGTCTGCGGAGGGCAGTGCGGCTCCCTGTATCCACTCCGGGGCTGCCTCACCCTTTCCTGGCATTTCAGTTAATTCCTGTAAAAATGCACGTCATGGGTGCTCCAGGACAGTGCCCTTCTGAGGTGGGACTGAGGAGTCCCTGAGGGAGACACAGTGTGCCCACGGCCTGCCGAGCGTGCATTGCAGCCTGTTTCCTGACATCCTGGACCCTGGAGAGACCCCAAAGCTATGCCAGGTCGTATTCAGCGAGCATCCTTGGTTCCTCCAGCTAGGCTTGGAGCTCGTCTTGGTCACTGTCTTCGCCACGGGGACAGCATAGCAAGCACCTTCCACATCAAGGAGGAGCGGTGTGGCATGCCTCACAGTTCTGGAAAGTTTCAGCCCACGGTCGGGCTGCCACAAGCGAAAGCAGCACAGCGGCAGGGCCTGGTGGAGAAAGGCTGATCGGGTCATGGTGGACAGGACAGGAGGGAGAAGAAAGGTGCCTGGGAGGGAGGAGACCCTTCCAGGCCAGGCCCCAGTGACTGCCTTTCACCAGGGCCACCTCCCACAGCACTCACCGCGGCACTCCATGGCCTAGTGCCCTGGCAGACCGGGCGGCACAGACAGGCCATGTTAGAGTTCTTCTGAGGGGGAGTAACGGAGCCCTCAAGGTGTGGAGGCAGCACCCTTAAGGGACGGTGGTGGGCCAGTAGCTGCTCGCTATTGCTTGGCGCCACCTGCCCATCAGGGTCTATCCCAAACACCAGGTGGCACACAGCACAGAGGGGGAAACTGAGGCAGGTGACACAGCAGAGGCAGTGGCCAGGGCCAGCCCAGCAGTCTGGTCCAGAGCCTGTGCTTTGGCCCTTAAGCTGCACTCCCTGGCTCAGAGGGCAGCAAAGGCTTCGATTCCACCTTCAGACGAAGGGAACTTTCGTGTCCGTCAGCTGGCAAAGAATGCCCCTGAGCACGTGGGCAGCATAGCCTGACAGCCCCCAGTGGCTGGTGGCCAGGGCTGCCCCAGGCCTGGGTAAAACAGAGAGCTCCGCCTCAGAGCGCCTCCCACCCCAAGCAGCCCGGAGCAGGGTCTGCGTGGCGGCCATACTCTGAGCCGGGGCCAGCACGTGTCATCTGTCGCCTGGGCTGCACTGGGGCAGCCATGACGGTGTGCAGGCCCCACAGTGCCTGTCTCGTCATCCTGCCCACTCCTGCAGAGCTCTGGCCCAGCGCACTGCCACGTGACTTCGCGTGCATCTCCCTCGTAACCCGTGAGCTCTGGCGTGTCCTGTTCGTGATCTCCGTGGTGTCTCTGGCATGCTGCACAGAGCCCAGTGCCTGCTAGGAGCTAGGCGAGAGTGAGTGGGCATGGCCGGGCTGCAAGGCTGCCTACAGATGGACACCCCTTGGTGGCACTTGCTGTCAGCCTGGGCACTTGCAGCGTGCAGGCTGCCTTCCAGGGCCCGGGGTCCCTGTGGAGATGGGGCTCCTCTCCCCCATTTACACCCAGCCACGGGGCCCGCTCTGCCTGTGGCACATGACCCTCTGGGAGCACAGCTGGGACAGCTGTGGCCGCTCATCTCCAGGGCCACAGTCACAGAGCCACCCTGTGCCCAAGGCCACGGCCATGAGGATGTCAGGCTGCTCTGGCCCTCATGAGATGATTCGTTGTCCCCATAGCACAGAGCAGAAGGAAGCGTTAAGATAACAGTGATGTCCTGGTAAAGCAGACACACACCGCAGCGTGTGCAGCAGGCCTGGGGTGACTGGGGCGCGCCTGCTGGGAGGCAAGGATGCACCTGCACGGGAGAAGGACCCCACAGACAGAAATGTGCTCTAAACAGAGCCTGAGGCATCATGGAGCCCCAGCACCTGGCAGAGCCAATGGGTGAGAGCCAGCAGGAGGAGAGGCTAGACAGCAGGACAGCCCTGGGGTGCGCCCTTAGGGACAAGGAGGCCCTCTGTTCTTCCCCTCCTGGATGCCCTGGGGCACAAAGAATGCAGCCCCACATGCCCAGTGCTGTCCTCACTCCCAAAGCCCCTCCCAGGCCCCTCCCAGACCCCAGGCACTCACCAGCAAGCCTCAAAGAGTCCTGTGACCGTGCAGGCTCCCCAGTCTCTGCTATTGGACCAGGTGTCAGGCTTGGCTCCTGGTTCCTAGACAGGACTGTGCCTGCCTGTCGTTCCCTCTGGGCCCTGCAACCGGCAGAGTCCCCAGATCTGGAGCTGCTGATGGCCTCACTGCCCAAATGCACAGCCCAGCTGAGCTGGACCACTGCACATGGGGACACCACTGCAAAGGGCTGCCTGCCACAAAGAGTGGCACACAGTTCTGAGGCTGGATGCCCTGTACGGGGCTGTGCTGCCTCTGCAGGCCCCAGCCCATGTGCTGCCCATAACCCCGTGCTCCTTGGCTTGAGGATGTGTCACTGTTGTCACTTGCCATCTCCTAAGCACAGCTCTGTCCCCATGACTGTGCCAGAGATGCCCCATTTACAGAGGGTGTCCCGTCACAGGTGGAAGGGTTAGGACTGAGGCCCCCACAGTCCCTGGACCACAGGTATCCCGCACTCCTCCTGGGATGACCGTGACAATGACTGACTGCCCGAGACGGCTTGCTTCTCCTTCCAGGAGCGCCCTCTCCAGCCGCAGCCGGTCCTCATAATAACCAAGTTTTATTTTTGCCTATCTGTTTTTTTGTTTGTTTGTCAGTGACAGGTCTCACTATGTAGTTCAAGCTGGACTTGAACTCCCAACAGACCTCCTACCTCCACCGTGAGTGCTGGGATTACAGGTATGCAGGGTCCAGAGCTGGCCTGGATCTCCTGCCCCTACCCGTGCACCCTCAGCCGCTCCATCTCCTGTTGGACTGGTGGACAGACAGCTGGCCCAGCCCCTGAAAGTGCGGAGGCCCGGGGGTTGCTGACTGCCCCTGTGAAGCAGCGGAGGGTGAGGAGAGAGGCTCTCGTTTCCTATCTCAAGCAAATGTGAGGAGTAAACAGTTCTTCTGTGACCCATGGGATTGAACCCAGGCTTTTACCTGAGCTGCCTTCTCAGCCATTTTATATTTTATTTACAGACAGGGTCCTACTAACTTCCAAGCAAGGCTAGAACTCGCATTTCTCCTGCCTCAGCTTTCCAGAGTACTGCAACTACAGGTTTTCAAGTTATTTTTTTCTTATTAAGATTCATAAGGGCTGGGGAGATAGCTCACTGGCATAAGTGAATGCCTGGCAAGCACAAAGTACTAAGTTCAATTCCTAGTATGGAAAAAAAAAAAAAAAGATTCCTAAAATAAGGAAACCTACTTCCATCTCTAAGATGTGTCAGATATCTGGTAAGCTCCAGGAACATAAAGTATTTTTAAACTCATCGGTATAACATTGTGATCTGGCAAAGTTCCTGAGATAAGGGGAAAGCCCTGATTTTCCGGGCTGAGTCTGTCACACAGGGACCCAGCCCTGAAGGGCTGTCTGCAGAACTGCACCCCTGTCCAGGCCGCCAGGGTTCGCACAGGCGTCTGCGCAGGAGCCCTGCACATAGCACCTTCCCTCCTAGGGCCCCAGTGCCCCAGAGCACAGTGCTAGCCCACTGCGGGGCCCAGAGTTGCGGGGCTCCCTGACCCGCAGTGCTGTGCCCTTGGGGTGCAAGGGGCAGAAGAGTGGGCACCTTGCCCTGCAGGACCCCGTGGGGACAAAGCATACAGGAGCCCATTGTTCAGCACCAAAGCCAGCGTCTCCCCTGCTGTCCTTGGAAACAGTGGGGACAGTTACCAGTGGAGGCGAGGGCAAAGAATTTTCCTTCTGCCCTTCAAGGGTCTCAGCCGGGACAGACCCTGTAACAGGTGGCAGAGGGGCAGGGGACGAGGGGGCAGAAATTGCCTAGTGCTGCCGCATGCGCACTCGGCACCCGGCGGGGCGCACGCTTCCGGGACGTTCCACACTGCAGCAGACCGCCAAGGGCTCGGGCTGGCTCCTGCCCCCTTCGCCTCTGTCCTCGGCTGGTAGGCGGCACCTTCTCCCTGTGTCCTCCCACGGCTATCGCTCTGTGTGTGTCGGGGTCCTGGTCTGTTGGCTCAGGGGCCCCCAGTGACCGCAATGCACGCTAGAGGAAAGAACTCCTTTCCCGGGTAGCCACACCCGGAACCCTCGGGTGAGGGGCTCCCGTGGCGGCTTTGGAGGGACAGCCAGCCAGCATCGCAGCCATGGTGTCTCGCCAGAACCCAACTTCTTCTATTTGTTCATTCATTCCAGAAGACAGTGTTTGGGCAAACCACCCTCTAAGGACTATAAATGAGCTATTTTCCTAGGCATGGCAACAAGAGATTAAAAAGTGTGACCTTCTACCTAGGCAGCCTGGAAGAATGAGTGAACGACTAGGTGGATGGATGAACAGGTAGGGCAAGGAAGCCGAGGGTGTCTTTAGAAATACAGCGGGAGGGCTGGGGAAGGAGCTCGGCAGTCTACGCGCCGCCCGGCAGCGTGAGGACCAGGTCCCCACTGCCGGTGCCACACGCCCTGCTGGCCCTGGAAGCGGAAACTGAAACCAGGCGGGTGGCACACACCTGTAATCGCGGTGCTGGGAGGCTAGACAGAGGGCCATTTACGAATCCGAGGTGGGTAGTGAGACCTGTGTTAAATAAATAAATATTTTTTAAAAAGAAAACAGTGAGAAAGTTTTGTCTAAAATCCCATTAACCCCACAGTTGGGCCCACAGTTGTCAGCCATAGTGGCGCAGGAGAACCTCAGGACCTGTGCCAGCCGACCTGCGGCTGGCCGGAGGTCACCAGGACACCCAGGGGATGAGCGTGTGCCCTGGAGGGCAGGGAGGGGTCTCTGCACGCGGGTCCACCTCCGCGGGCGGCCACCGCAGCTTGTCGCGAGGGCCTGGAGAAGAACCTCACCTGGCAGGTGGGAATTGTGGCCTTTCTCTTTTGGCAAAGGGCCATCTTTGTGTTTGCCCCTGGGGTGGGGGAGCTGAGTTTATTGAGAAACGTCCCTGGTATGTCACTCTGCTGCCTGCCACATCAAGGGACCAATCGTATGGCTGCTGATTTCCAGTTCTTCTCTAAGCGAATGCAAACAAATTCTGGTCCTCAAAGCCCCGCTAATACACAATGTTCAATTTTTAATTTCTAGTCCATCTTAGATTATGGGAATGAAAAACAATATTTAATCCCTCGTTAACACATGAATGAGCGGAAGCTGTCATTTTCAACCAGACAATAACAGGATTATCTCAAGAACTGTCAGTTTATGTGAAAACATCATGTTGCCCAAATTTTCATAAAAATTAGCAATGGATAATATTCAAGATCAGAGCAATGGAAAAAGAAAAATCTGCATTCTTGGTAATAAATATTCATATTTATCTGCTCAGGAGATGGAAATTTAATCAGGGGGCTATTGATGCGCTGGCTTTTTTCTTAACAAGACGTTTCATCTAAATTGGGTTTGATATGGAAATGAGTTTCACTCCGGTACTCCGGGCGGTGGCTGGCCAGATCATGGGGGACAAGTCCTGGGCCAGGCAGGTGTGGCCACAGGTCCGAGGGCAGCTGGGTGGACAGGTCCCCTCCTTGTGTTAAAAGGGGGGAAAAACACAACAATTTCGTGCCAGTTACTTCCTAGCTACTGCGAAGTTAAAGCCGGCTGTGTTTTTGCTTTTGTTGACAATTACCGCAAATCAGAAGACACTGCGTGAAGCTTAATGAAATATGTATGATTTCAACAAGGAAAGAGCGTAACCGCAGCCGTAGCTGTGCGCGTGCGCCGTGTGCGACACGCGGGTGCGGGTCCTGCCGTCTGCGCGGGCCTGCGCTTTTCCGAGCAGTGGCCTGGATTAGCGCGGGTGCTGCTTGCCGCCAGTTAGAGGCACGGTCCCGCCTCCCCGCCCCGAGAGTCTTCCCTGGAGCCCAGGCCACCAGCGTGTCCCTGCAGCCACCTTCCGCTAGCGCCGGTCCACACCGGCTGGATAGGTCTCGCAGCCTCTGCCGCGGATCCTGACTCATGTACAGATTGCTGTTGCATATGTTCCAGCAGCATGTTTGTGTTCGTGTGCATTTTAGAGCAATGTCCCCTCACCTCACCAGGAGGAGGATCCTGAGCTGCGGTTTCTGGACAGAGTTGTTCTGCATGCCCAGGAGGCCACGTCAAGAGCCTGCCACCCACAGCCTGGGAGGACCCCTCCTTGGGGACACGGCAGGGCTTCTGCGACAGCCCCAGAGGCATGCGTTGCTGCATCCTGCATCGCCACTAGGGGCCGCACTTATACACCTCTTCTCCAGCACTAATGGTATCGCAAAATTAGGATGATTTCATCCTCTAAAGTTGCCAGGAATTTACAGGGACTTAAAGGATAAGGAAGGGGACAAAGATCGGGAAACAGACAAGTTGGAAGACTCTGAAGGGTCTGTCTGCAGTCACTGTACCTCCCAGAATTAAGACTTCTGAGACCGGTACAATAAAAGACCCAGGGCCAAACAGACATTTTTCCATGATTGGCATTTGAATTGAAGTTCTCCACTGTCACCGCATCAGAAAGACAATGCATGACCTTGAGCAAGGTCATCAGCTTTACGGCGACCATTCCATCTCCTGCTGTGAGGACTGGACTTCCCTGGAAAGAAACCCACTGCCACACCCTCAGTTCCCATTGAAGACTTATTCATTTAGTCTTTTTTTAAAGACCAGCCTGGGCTCCCTGACCACACTGTCAGCCCACTTCCAGCATCTTCAAGAACAGTTCACAGCAAAACCCAGTGCCTGACAAGCTGAGTGCAGGCCCCATACTGCCCTTCCTCCCCAGTGAGGCCTCCCTCAGAGGGAGCCTGCATCTAGCATGCTGCAGTCTCCACAGGAGTCTCTCCCAGTGTCAAGAGCGTGGACACCCTGAACCCAACATCTGGGCCCTCCCAGGGTGCATCTGTCCATCCGCAGTGTGCAAGGCTCCAGCCTCCACCTGGGCTCCACCCCCACAGGGTGGGTGTAGGAAGGAGGTAGCCCCTGGCTCCTGGCCTGACTCCTGGGAGCTGTCCTCTCCAGAGGCCTTTCTGAGCTTGTCCATCCCATGGAGTGGCTCGAGGATCCTGGTGACACTCGTCTCTAGCACACACTCCCTTCTCGTTGGCACAGTGCTCGACAGTGCTGCACGCTCAGTGAGTGGGGGAGTCTACATGGAAGAGGCTGGGCAGGGGAGGTCTGCAGTCTGCACGTAGGGGCCAGCTGGGCTGCAGCCTCCCTCCTCACTGGCGCAGGCTGGGGTCCAGGGTGCACAGGCCAGGGCCAGTGGAGGACAGGCACTAGGAGAGGCTGGTGGAAAGATCGTGATGTGCTAAGTGAAACATACCTTGGCACTGAGAGAAAAATGGAATCTTCGTCTTTGCACACTTGTTTGAAAACTTCGTACTTACAATTGTGAATTATCGTTGTTCCCCTTCACCTGCAGGGAGTCTGTTCCCAGAGCCCCAGGAGATGCCTGGAACCCGTGAGAGCCCTGAACCCTGTAATTTAACATTGTTTCCATCTTAACAGAGCATTCACCTACACGGTGGCCGTAATTTAACCGTTTGAGGTGTGACAGCAAAACTAGCTTAGAATTTCTTCTCCTTCTTCATTGTTTCACAGACAGCAGACCCGTTTTCGCCATGGACCTTGGCAACCTCCATGTACAGCATTCTGCTTTCTTCCTTACGACACTTTTCTCACGAAGCATCTTGTGCTTTAGGGACATCATTAAGTACAATAAGGGTCACAGGCCCTGCAGTACTGCACTGGGCAGTCTGACAACCAAGACAGCTTCTGGGTGATGGGTGGACAGGTAGTGTGGGCAGTGTGGATACGCTGGGCAGGAGGTAGCCTGCGTCCCACTGGCCCAGGGCTGGATAGTGCACAATTTCATTCTGTTACTCTGAGCGGTGCATACTTTAGAATTTATGACTTATTCATTTATGGAATTTTCTGTTTAACAGTCCTGGACCATGATTGACTGCAGGTAACTGAAACCAAAGAACAAAGTCTTGGATAAGGGGAGGAGAGGCGAAGTGTTGCTGGGCATTAGGCAGTCCCACCGCCTTTGTCTCAGGCTTCTGTGAAGCTTCCTGTGGTCCTACATGGAGCCGCGTAGGAAAATGCCTGGCATGAGGCAAGGGAGGGGGTGGCTTAGCTGTGCTGTGCATGCCCTAGTGATGCTGAAGTAGTCATACAACTTCTGGTCTCTTCAGCTCTGAATAGCAGAAGTGGGTGATGGCCTTGCAAACTGGGCCAGGTCAGTCACAAATGCAGGAGGGTATGAATGGATAGATAGATGACAGATCAATGCATACTTGGGTGGGCTCATGATGGGTGGAAAATGATGGGAAGATAATGGATGGATAGATGAATAAATGAATAGATGGATAAATGGACAGATGGACTAGTGCATGAATAGATGTGTGGGCGAGTGGATGGATAGACCGATTGATGATGGAGGTATACATGAATGGAGGGGTAGACGAGTAGATGGATGGCTGGAGGAATAGAGGAGTAGATAGATGGATGGTTGAATGGTTGAGGGGTGAGTTCACAGTTCACCTTCAGGCTCAGAACCCTTTTCCTGGACCGTGCTGAGTGAATGATGTTCTTCATGCATCCTACTTTTCTTCCCTTTGCAAATTTAACTAGTTCCTGGAACTGGCAGTTTTGCTGCATTGAACTGGGGAGGAAGCAGAGGACGGGCCGAGCGGCTCCCTCGCAGGCAGGCTTCCTTGCAGAGCCCAGCTCTGTGACATTACCCCTCTGGGACCGAGTAGCACGGCTTCCCAGGCCCTCAGGAGCTGTCAGCAGCAAGCTCTGCAAGGAAGCCCATGCCTGGGCCGGCAGCAGTTCACCCTGCTCCATCCTCTGTGAGTCTCAGGGGCCACACAAGTGGCAGCAGGGCACCGTGGAGCCCTCGGGACAGCGCCCCCTGCACTCCAACGTGGGGTCGACCGCAGCTGAGGTGGCGGAGCCTGCAGAGCTCGGCTGTGCAGACCCTGCTTCCTGTGCACCAGCGCAAGGCTCCTCGGGGGGAGGCACAGGACGCACGTGCCTGGCCACCCTTCCCAGGGGACATGGAGGGCCCCCGTGTCCCTGCGTCCTGGGAGATTCGTGGCTCCCCGCTGCTCGGTAACCAACAGGCAGCAGCGTACCATGCTCTTCCTGCCCTGGGGGCCTCGTGGGTGTCCCGAGGTCCAGACACGCCTCAAGGCCCCAGTACACTTCCATACCTCTTCGCTCGTGGTTTGGACTGAGACGGACAAGGACCAGCCGAGAGCTGTGCGCAGGGTGGGCTGCAGGGGACTCGGAGAGGCTGCAGTCTGCCTGTGTGAGC
Source organism: Tympanoctomys barrerae (assembly GCA_002564285.1). Taxonomy (NCBI): domain Eukaryota; kingdom Metazoa; phylum Chordata; class Mammalia; order Rodentia; family Octodontidae; genus Tympanoctomys; species Tympanoctomys barrerae. Next base: position 14,429 of record NDGN011485402.1, read on the forward strand.
GCAGAGGTGCAGCCCAGTCTTCCCTTCTGCTTTACATGCTGAGAGTTGTTTGTGCCGGATTACATGAACTGAGTTTCCAGTAGTACACACGGGCATTCTTTCCACGCTCCTGGCTGGGAACCGAGTCAGACAAGAACCTGATCAGATTCCCCGTGAGGTCAGCACTGAGCCTAACCACTGAACTTGACCAAAAGCTGTGCGGTGTTGGAAGCAGCAGGATGGGAACACCACACGTGTCTGCTTGTGTGTGCAGGTACTCTTGTACGTACAGGGAGGCAAGTGGACGTGTGTGTGTGTGTGTGTGCACGTGTGTACTGCAACAGCACCTCCCATTCGCTGGTCCGGAATCCAAGGTGGGGCAGCTGGCCGGGGGGCTCCAGCCCAGCTCACCGCCAGGCTGCCCATGATTGACACCTCCCCTGTCGTCATCGCCCTCGCGTCGTATGCGGGGTGCACCCGTGGAAGGCGGAGAGAACAAAAAGGTGCCTGGGTGCCCATTTTCTAGCATCTGCTGCGAATGTATTCAGGCAGACGGGGCTCCGCCGAGGTGCAGGAGGCGGCGGGGGTGGGGGGAGCACGAGAGCATCTGTCGGAGCATGGGGGAGGGGCAGAGGGGAAGACCTGCTCCTCGGCTGGGGGGGCTTTGTTATGTTAACCATCCTCCCCCCACAAAGGGTCCTAGAGGCCACCATGGCCAGACTGGCATTGGTGACATCAGCTGGGGTCGCAGCCCCAGCTGGTCCGCTCACCGGCTCTGGCTCCCAGACAATGTGGCGGGAGCCTGTGTCCCCTCCTTGGTGGGGGCTGCCGGCAGATGTGGCTCAAGCTGCATAAATTCATCTCATCCACCAGAAGAGTGGCCAGACAGGGAGGTTAGACGCGAGCAGGCCTCCACCGGGGTCTCCCAGCCGTCCAGCACCTGAGCAGTGTGGTGCCCTCCGGCCGGCTGGCTTGGATCCAGCTGGACCCAGAGTTGTCTCTTCTCCCAGCTCCGTAGCCTGTAGACTCCTGGGGTGAGGGTGGTGTCCCCGCATGTACTCACACGCCCCTAGCAATGCCTGACCTGGACATTTGGGCCACCCTACCAAGCTGGGCCCCTGCCAGCAGCCGCCACCTCGCAGCCTGACCACTGGGGAGCCTTGTGGGCCAGGCGGGGGCACAGCTGCTCACCTCACTGTCCTACATGCCAGGCTCACACACAGGCACTGGCTGGGATGGACACCTGCTGGCCAGGGACCAGGATGCCCAGGTGCCCTGGGACTCTCAGAGCAGGATCCCGACTGGACACAGGAGTGTTGAGGCAAGACCCTGCCCAAGCTGCAAGGAGCATGGGGCCAGGCACTATGCAGAGGCTGGCTGCCACCAGCAGGAGTGGCTTCCTCACAGCACAGACCAGGTCCCAGGTCCCAGGTCCCAGGTCCCAGGTCCCAGGTCCCAGGTCCAGGCCTGGCAAGCGTTGTCCCAGCACCGGCACGTAGGACCAGTAGGTGGGCAGCTGTGCCCCGGCCTGGCCCACGAGTCTCCTGTTGCTCCCAGCGGTCAGGCTGCGAGGTGGCGGCTCCTGGCGGGGTCCAGCTCGGTAGGGTGGCCCAAAGGTCCAGGGCAGTCTTTGAAGGAGCAAGGGAGGAGCTCAGTCTCACTGAGAAGCTGGACACGTAACGGTGCCAGGGCCGAGGGCTGTACGGTCAACGTCCAGAGGCACAGAGGCGGAGCAAGGAGCTGCCATGGGTGACCTCCCCCCAGGCCCCTGGGGACAGCCTGGTGCTGCCAAGCTGCCCACAGGACCATCTGTGGCCAGCTCCCAAGAGGCAGCCGTGTGCTCCACAGCCAGTCCAAGCTGTGTGGTTCAGGCCTGCATGCCTAGAGCCTAGAACTCCGGAAACTGAGGCAGGAGCAGCGGAAATTCAGCCCCGCCCTGCGCAACACAGTGACTTGAGTGACACCAGGTCTCAAGATAAAAAAGAAGGGCCAGGGATGCAGGATGGAGCTCAGCATGAAAGTCCATAGTTTGATCCCCAGTACTGAAAGTAAAAGATGTTTCATACTGGATAAGAGATCCTGAGAGTCTCCCTTGTTTATCAGTTGACTGACTGACTGACTGATTAATTGATTCATTGATTGCCAATATATGAGTATTAAATTCCTGTTCACCCCAAAAGTGCTTCCTGGTCCTGGTCCGGCCCTGCTCCAGCTGTCATGGCGAGGCCGTGGCTCTCTCCGCAGAGCACCCCCGCCACCCCCCGCTCCAGTTGACTAGCGCAAGGCTGTAGGCACCTATTGGCCTTCACATGCTGTTTTCTATTCTTAAAATGAGACAAATGTAGAGTGAAAAAGTCACAAATCCTGTCCTTAATTCCTTAATACTATAATAGGAAAACACAAAACATGCATTAAAATTAAGTTAATTGGGGGCTTATGACAAATTAGCTTGAAATAAACATGAAATTCTGATTTCCAGAAGAGGGTTCTTACGGTGGGCTCTCAGCCGGGAGGGAACTCCCCGACGGTGGTCCCTTGCCAGCCTCTCGGGGCCCTAAAACCTGCATGAAAGCTGTAACCCCTGCACCATCTGGAGGTGAGACCGTGGCAGGTGTCATTCCTCAGTGAGGGTGGGGTCAGTGGAGAGGACAGGATACGGAGGTGGTGGGCACAGGGTCAGGAGAAGGCTGTGCCTGCTGGAGGCTGCAGCGGCACAGGACAGGCCCCTGCCCGGGACACTCCCTAGGCCTGGACCACTGGGAGTGTGCTGAGCCCCCGGCCCTGTGACGGCTGCTGTCTGGAGCTGCGGATCTGTGGACTCTGCTACGGGGCCAAGGGACCTAAGCTCCTGAAACTCCACACCTGCGCAGCGTCGGAACGTAGAGACAAAGGAGGCCCGGGCATCGGAGTACGGGTGCAGGGAGGAAGCAGCCTTCGAGGGGCAGCACGACCAACACACACAGAACCCTGAAGAGGCACGGCGCCGCAACCCACAAGCAACGTGTTCAGTAGCGAGAGACCCACATGGCCAGGCTGGCTGCCTTACTTCCTGCATCTGCAGGCCTCCTGCATTTCAGAGTCCTTGAGATGTGATTTTGTAGATTTCACTTGTTTAAAACCTGTGAAAACCACACATTTGTGCCTTGCTGCGAACCACAGGCAAGGGACTTCTCCGGCCAGCACGTCCCTCCCTCCGCACCCAAGAGCACCAGATTCTGTGCCCAGCGTCCAGACCGAACCCTCCACAGCACTTCCTGTCCCTTACTGCAGCCTCTGAGGAAAAAGGACACTGCCACACTTCCTCATCCTCCTTGTGGTCAGCAGTGACTTTGAACTGAGCCAGCCCATTTGGATTCTAGTTTTGACTACTGGCCGGTTCCACAGAAAAGAGAAATAAGAGCAAGCCCGGCCAGCCAGCTGCTGGTGCAGAGAGCCAGGCAGGGCCACGCACGGCCTTGCGTGCTGTCTGGCTCCCAGGGGCTGCAACTGCAGTCAGTGTGTGTTTTACTTAAACCCATGCGTATTTATATAAATATAGGAACCCGCCTGCTCTCTTCCTGTGGAGTAATTGTCTAGCTCTATCACCTAATTATCTCAACACATTTAGTGAGCACAATATTAAAGCAGAAGATTAGATATTAAAAGGCATCATTAGAGAACAGAAATGAGATTTGCATAGAACGGCATCCAATTCCAAAGAGGAAATACATTCACGGGTGCGTGGTTACGCAGCGGATCTGGCGCCAAAACATCCACATGGAACAGAGACGTGCACTCGACACTGTCTAACCACGCGATCGCCACCACTGAAAGCTGCAGTGTGGGGCTCCCCAGGAAGCAGCCGGTGGTCAGCAGACGTGAGCTGTGTCGCCGAGGTGCGGACAGGAACTGTGACCAGTTTGTGGATGTCATCTTCTGAGATGCATAGCTCAGCACTGCCTGTGACCCTGGGGCTCCCTGGACCCGGCCTGTGCTGTAGCCAGACAGAGCCTCCTGGCTGGCTGCTTCTCACCTGTCACCCTGCAGGGTCACTTGGCTGAGCGGGCACTGCTCCAGCATGGCGTCGGCGACAGCTCTCAAGGTTGGAGGCCAACAGCGTGGATGCGGAGGCCTGGAGAGGGCTGTTTTCCTCCAGTCCCGAGAAGGCCCCACCCTGACAAGTGTCCCTGGCCCTCTACCTCTGGCTGCCCACCCTTTCTGGTCCCTGGGGCCTGCAGGGCCAGCCTGCTCTGGGCACCCATGTGTTTTAGAAGATCCTATCCCTCCGAGCCATAAGTCCCCCACTCCCAGCAGGTGGCCACAGCCTGCTCCGCCCCCCCAGAGCAGGTACACTGAAGAGACACTGAGACACTGGGTGGTGGGTTTGAAGGACAACAATTGCCCTGCAAGGGTGTGTCCCCACTATGGGCCCTCCGGCTGGGGCCTCAGGGACAGCTCTGGTGCTGTCTGGCCGGCCAAGCGATGGAGGAAGAGACTGTGCACGACAGGGAGGAGCAATAGTGGGACATGTTGGGCAAAGGCCCCTGACCCCTCCTCCCCAGATGGCTGGTCAGCGCCCACTGAGGAAGCAGTGAGCTCGGCACCACCCCACACTGGGCCTCAGCAGGTCAGGGTCCTTCCGCCGCTCTACCCCCACCCTCTGCCCAGCACTGGGCTGGTTGGGGAGCAGCAGGCCACAGGGGTCTCCTGCCACCAGACCTCCAGGGGCGGAGCTTTATGCTGGGAATCTCCAGGGAGGAAGTGGCTCCTCTGGCTCCAGATAGCGCTAGCGCTAGTGAAGATGCTGGGGGCCACAGCCCAGCCCCTGCCATCCAGGCGCCTCAGCAAGAGCCTGTGCTCCTGGTCCAGGATGCTCCTTTTTGGTAGCCCGTATACTTGCAACTTTTATAAATTTTATAAACCCAAGACCTTGCCACTGTTCATTGTAAGAAAAATTCCAACCCCACAGGAAGAAACCCCAAGCCTGCGTGGGGCGCAGAGGCTGCTGCTCTGGGAGGAGCGTGCGAGGCCTCCCGGGCCAGATCTCGGAAGCGCTTGCCTGGGTGCGAGTGGACCGCAACAGCCGAGCAAACCTGCAGCGCAAAGAGGCAGCCGGACAGCGAGCAGGAAGGTGTTGACCTTGAAGAGAAAAGCAAGAAGCACACTGCTCTGGGGCACGAGGAAAGCCGTGCTGGGGAATGTTTCTGTCCCTCTGCGACGAGGCGAGGGCAGGAGCTTGTGTGCCCTGCAAGATCAGTCGTAGCTCTGTTCCTCAAAAACTTGGAATTTTCTAACTTTCCACCCACTGAATAGAAATTAAAGCTATAATAGAATATGAAGTTTGAATTACTTCAAGCAAAGAACGTCAGGCCAGGAGGAAGGCGTCTGCTGAGGCAGCGCTGTGATCTGCCCAGCGGCCTGGCTGCTTCCACAAGAAGCGGCAGCCTCGCCGGAACAGCGCAGGGCCAGGTCTGCGCCACACGTGCAGAGACGGTGCTGGACTCGGCGCGAGGAGCCCAGAGCTCGCAGTCGCGGCCTGCTGCTAAATGAGTGTTTCCCGAGAAAGCAAAACTATCTCCTGCCATAAACTACAGAGCTGTTACCGAGCGTTTCTTTCCCTTTTCCTCACCCTTGGTAGGTTCTGCTGTGCGCACTGCGCTGTGCTACACTTGGAGACAGCGCGGATAGGTCAGGAGGCCGGCAAGGGCCAGCTCACGGGTGGGGAGACAGCGCCATGCGTGGGGGGGCTCTCAAGTCTGTATCTCAGGCGCTGCCTGTCATGTCTGCCTTTCTTTCCAGAGCTCTGACTAGATCCCAGGCACCTGGGCAACCGTGGCACGGACGCCCTGGCACCCCCTCTGCACTGGGGTGCTGCCCAGGGAGGCGGAGTCCTGCGGGCTGCCTGCCAGCCACTTAGCCTGAGCACCCCGGAGGACTCCAGTGGCGCCGCCCCACCCCACCAGCCAGTCCTGGGGCCTGGGGAGGCCAGAGGAGAACAGGCCTCAGGCTCCTCCTGTGTCTCTGGTGGAGGGCACGAGCACACGGCGGGGACAGAGGCCACCACGCCTGCCCAGCTGGGAAGGGGGCTTAGGTTGTTGATTGCAAGGGGCTCCGGCTTCCTCACTTAAACAAAGGTCCACACAAAGGATGTTGTGAAATGCGCTTCTCGGCTCGCATTAGCAGGGTCCCTGCCTCCGTGGCCACCTTGCCATACACACTAACTTGAGTTGCTTCTTCTTGTCACTTGTGAATAAATCACTCCTGGGATGGCAAGGAGCAGAGCGGCTCCCCACGCCCCAGCGACTCACTAGAGGTGGCACTGAGGCAGTGGCCTTCCCCACAGACAGAGCAGCTTGCCTGGGGTGAGGGTGCTGCCGGCCCTCAGTGGACCTGTGCCGCCCAAGTCGGTGTCGTCGGAGAGCAAGGGAGGTGGGCGGGAGGGCATCCGCACCACGCTCGAGAGCCTGCTTGGGTTAGCTCTCTGGTCACTGAAAGGCACCCTCACTGCCAGGTGGAAGACTCAAAGTGGTCCTAGTGACAGAGCCTTTCCTGTGGAATTTGTTCTTAAGATCAACATAGTGAAATATCAAATGATCACTTGGCAAAAGACAAGGCTTAGTTCAGAAGCCTGAGACGAAGATGAAAGGTTCCTGATCTGCCTCAGCAGCACATTTGAAGCAGAACCCCACCCTGGCTTTAGGGACCCTGTGGGACCTCCTAAGCAGGTGGGAGCCCACCCAGCAGGGGCAGAGAGCTAGCGGAGCTTTCTCAGGGTTTAGGGCAGAGGTGGAAAGAGAAGACCCTGGAGGCGCCTGGCCAGAGACCCTTGGAGTGACACTGCCTGAGCTGGTGGGCAAAGGGTGTGTGCCCTGAGCTGGTGGGCAGAGGGTGTGTGCCCTGTGCGGGTGGGCAGAGGGTGTGTGCCCTGTGCGGGTGGGCAGAGGGT
>NDGN011485410.1:0-12076 GCA_002564285.1 Tympanoctomys barrerae
GCTTTGCTAAGCTTGTTCTAAGTAGGTGCTTTAGACCACTGAGCCATCTCACCAGCTCCCTTCGCAGGCATTTGTACATGAACTTAATTGTGCTTCGTTGATGCATTTTTACAATTCTAAAACAGGATAGAAACAAAGTACACATTAAAATAACATATATTTACACCAAAATTTTGACACATTGATGGAAAACTTACCAAATATTCCCTTCTTGTATTTTAGCCTATTGGAGCTCTTACTGCTACATTTCCATTATTTAGCACTTATTCTTTTGCTCCAAATATTTTCTTTGTTTGTCTCAGCCTGGATACAACCAGGGACTTTTTATGCCAGATTCATATAGTCTTTATATCTCTTTTGGTACAGAAGCTTTTACCATTTCTCTGCTACTGATTCATTGAAAAAAATAAATTCATATTTCCCCAGATTATTCCAACTTCTCAATATTTCTATTTTTAAAATATTACTTTCTTTAATATTCTATTTTCATAGAAATAAAATTAATTATAAAAATTTGGGTGTAGGTTTTTGGGTAAATCCATCAAAAGTTTTGACTTTTGCAGTGTTTTACATTTCCTATGACATAATCCTTCTAGATGTCTTACCGCTATATTGCAGGGTTTATTAAGAGATTAGGCACTAATACTCTTGTAGCCAACTGAGTTAGCTAGAAATATGACAGGCAATCAGACAGAGGTGGGCCCCGGAAGGAGCAAATGGAGAAGCAGAGATACCTTGCAACTATAGGAGAGACAAACAGCTCCAGCTGTGCACCAGACTTCAAGACAAAAGGGAAAACAAAGGTATCTACATAATTCACTGAGGATAAACATCAGGGGTTGACATTCTCAATAGGTCTCTATCACCTTGAGGAAGTCAGGAAGAGTCACTGACCCAATCCCCTACAGGTTAAGCCCCTGCTCTATATTTGTGCCAGCTTGCTATGTGACTAGTTTCCAGATTGGATCAGATTTAATCAGTTTCACCTTAGCAATTGTGTTTGTAATCTTATGGGTTGATCATAATTTTGTCTCACTTCATGCCCACCTTGAGAGTTCCCATGTTTCCCATCTTAGACCCACCTCACCTCATGGTTTTGCTCTGTAAAAATCCCTAGAATTGCTACTCAGCCTTTTGGGTAAGATCAAGTATAAATAACCAGGAAAAGGCAGGTTCCTTGGCAACACATTTGGGACCCCTCCTGGCTCTTTCTTGGACAGAAACTTTCCTTTCCCCAATGAAGATATTCTGCTCATAACCTCTGTTGTTTCTAAAATTCATTCTTTAATTTTAGAGAACATGAACTCATAACAAATATCTAGTAGTTTGGGAGTTCCTTCCCCCAATATCAATACTAGATATTGATGATTCCTACTGTGAGTTATACTAAGGATTACACATAGCATATTTTGGCATTAGATTTCTGATTTCTCACCAGCCATTCTCTTTAGTGGTTGTGAAAATAATTGATGATGCCTAAGAAAACAAAAATGCACATATTTGCATGTTATACAATTACAGTTCTGACTGACACCATATGGTATCAGATAAGTTCAACTGAAGAAGGTGGGTCAATGTCTAATTTCCCCTACTTCATTGCATAATTATAGGTAAAAACAAGTTTAATAGTTACATTATTGATAATCAACAGATTTTATCTAGGTTTTTCTTTTTTGAGCAATATTTGAAGTATTACATCAAAATAATACCAACAGAATAATATTAAAATATACCCAACAGAATAATTGTTCTTTGGTAAGCATTAAGTAGCATTATTCTCTTGTAGACTTTTTCTCATGCTCTGTCCCGAAATTTCTCAAAATTGCCTTATTCCTATGACAGTTAAACAGTCTGAGATCCTCTACCATCTTTAATGGCTCAATTGTGGAATCAATTATTATCCAAGGATCTCTGACTTCTCTTAATAATAGAATGGTGTTACAATCCACAGCCACAGTTATGTTATTACTAAAGCAAAAGTTATTCTAAGATGTATCAGTGGAAAGAACTTTGAGAATAGTTTTATACTCAAGTAAATGTATAATATTAACATTAAAAATAAATACATGTATTTGCAATTGTATCGCCTTACCTCTGGACACACATTCCAAAGCTCCAGTAACCTACTTTTGAAATGGCAGATGGCACACAACTCTATATGAAGTATACTTTTTCCTATGCATATCTATGTATGATAAAGATTAAAATAGAACTTAAACATGGTAAGATGCTAAGAACTTGTTCTAGACCTAAGCAATCTTAGCGTATCTTTACTTTGACTTTTTAAGGAGCGTACTTTCACCTACTCATTTACATGAACACTTATGGTGTCAGTAATATACCCAACATGCCAGCATCACTGTACTTACACTTTTGATCCATCGGGAATGAATGAAAATATTGACTATGTGGCCGCCAGCACAGCAGTATGAAGATTGCTGATCTGGTGACTGAGACAGCTGCTAAGTGACTAACAAGTAGGTGGCAGGTGCAGCATGGGTACTCTGGATGAAGCATAATTTATCCCAGCTGGATGCAGCAAGACACGTGAGATCACCATGTTACTAGGGATAAGCTGCACTGTATAACTTATGCATTCTTTATTCTTGTTTTTCCATTGGAGTATGATTTATTAGGGGAAAATTAAACTGTGAAATGTGAAGCTGCAGAGAATGAGAGATTGTAATATGTATATGTCACACATTACACGGAGTATATAAAAAAGAGTGCACATGTATTTTAAATAGAAGAATTGCTATGGATAGTTCTAATTGAGTTGGGGGATGCCTGGGATTGAGCCCAGGGATTTCATGTTGAGCCATGTTGTGAGTCCATTTTGTCTTACATTTTGTGACAGAGTCTAGCTAAACCACTATGTCATCCATTCTGAGCTCAAACTTGTACTTCTACTGTTTTAGGACCCCAAAGTACAGACATGTACCATTATATCTGGATAGTTGTATTTTAATTTTTATAGTTAGATATATATAATTATATTTACAGTTTTTCCATATTCCCTTACATTGAAAAATCTTCATTTCAACTTAATATGATTGACATATTAATTACTTGCTGTTTCATGTACTACCTAAGTCAACTTTCAGAATAAAGATCAGTTATACTCATAGAAACAAAAACAGTGAAATTTTATTTTGTTTCATTTACATGAATATTAGTACACTGTTCCTAAAATCATTTAATATAAAATATTTTGGCCTTGATTATAACTTATTTCTTTTTCCTGTGTGTATTACATTTGTAGGGATTTTAAAGTTTTACAATTTTTTGATGTTTTTGAGGGAAGAAATTGGATATTCATACTTATTTTAAAGGCAAAATTCTTGTTGAAATTCTCTCTCCTTTACACACATGACTTTGTGGCCATCTTTCTCGGTTATTCGTCTCTCGTCTCTGGGACAAATAACACTCAAAATGAAGGAAGGAAGGGTTTATTTAGATCACAATTACTGGAGGTTTCACTCTGTACTCAGCTGGCTCCAAGGCAGAGGGGCACATGGCAGAGGGCAGCCTTTCATGGTGGTGACAAAGAGCAAGAGAGCAAAATGGAGGAGCAGCGGCAACAATGGCTACCGAGAGCAGCCTCTCTTTTAAGTTGCAGTCAGGCTGTCCACCCCAGCTGGTTGCAGCACTCACACCCATAATCCTAGCAACACTCACACCCATAATCCCAGTGGGTCATGCATTAATCACAAGCTCTAGAAGTCCACCCCATGACTGCATGGGGATTTGGGGGGACAGCTAGACACAAACCGTAACACCATCCAACACTGGAACCACTAAGAGTAGCAGTCATATTATTTTCTTGATTACAACAATAGAGATTTTTCCATGAGTGCAAAAACGAATCTATTCATACATTCTGACTACAACTTTTGCCACCTCCACTTATTTATCTTCTTTTTCCTTGAGTACAAATGTTGGCATATTAAATACATTGTGCTAAACTCTACTTAGTAAAAAATAAAAAAATAAAAAATATATATTAAGAACTCTTTCTTTTAAAAATTTTATAGTTCCTTTACAGTTTTGACAATTTCCAGTGTTTTTTTAGTTATGGGCACTGGTGTTTGTTCCCCATTGATCATGTTTCAACAATGATCTTGAGTTAGTGTATTCTGAAATGTTTTATTCACTTATTTTTAATTTGCCTTTTGCTTAAGTTCACTAATTCACTGTTGAACAAGTTTGCAAACTAAATTTTCTTTAGTTTAGTTTGATTTGGTTTGATTTAGTTTAGTTTAGTTTAGTTTCAACTCTGAGGAAGGACCTCACCATGTAACCCAGGCTGGCCCTGACCTTGCACAGTCCTCCTGCCTCAGCCTTCCCAGGGCTGGGATTCCAGGCCCAAGCCACCACATCCATCACAGACTAAGTTTATTTCCTTATAACTCGTGCCATTTTCAAAAACTGTGAAAGGTAGTGTCCTTTTATCTAGATGTAGAGCAGAACAGTATAGTTTGCTAACTATAAAATTCACTCAAATGAATCCATGGGCAGTCGCACCCCGCCTGATCCCACACCCATGTGATGCTCTCCGTGGCTTGATCTTACAGTTGTTCAGCCAGACTAGTTCAGTAAAAACCTGAGCATCCCAGCTTCATCCATCTCTCCTCATTCACTTTCAGGTCCTCATAAAACCTGAGAAGTGGTGATCTGTTTTTTCATCCACTCCTCTGGAGTCACCTGTAATTTTAGATTCATTACAGATCAGCAAAGAACATTTTAACATTTCTTACAAAGGGCTTTTAGTAACCCTAATGTATGTAGAGATTATTACAGAGTTTCAAGTGCTTAAATATACTAGTTATCTCCTTTAATCTTCACAATTGCTTTACAAGGACATTTATATCCATTTCTCCTTTAGAAATTAGGAAACTATATGTTAAATTTAGGTAATTTTCTCAACAGTTTCCAGTTAATACCACCATTACTGGTAATAGTAGTTTAAGGACCACATTTCTAAAATACACCTCTATAACTGCAACATGGCAATGAACACGATTCATTCCTTACCAGTGTAAATCATGTAAAAGTAAAGTGGATCAAGATGTAACTTAGAATTTTGGTGTCCCAGTTGCCAACAGACAAAACAAATAAGAAAAAGGTGCCAGATATTTAATTTTTTTTCATTGTCTTATAAATGAGCACATTTTGTTTACTGCCAATGAGACCCTGAAAGATACATGTCAGCAATATTGATACTGCCCTTTCTAAAATTTTTTATCTTTTTCATTAGGACCTTTGAAACTAATTGCCATTTGTTAAAAATGTATTTCATTAAATTATATTTCTTGATTACTGAATTTGTCTAGTATCCCCTTAGTTTTGGGTTCAAAGCAAGTATTATATTTCTTTCTTCACCTTTGCAAATGAAAATGTTTTAAATGAACTATGAGAAAAAAAATCAACTACTCAATATCTAAAAACCTGTAATATAAGAGGCCTCTTGGCAGATAAAATAGCAAAGATAAAAATCTCTGGCTCTAAATGCTTTCAAGGGAGCTGTATCTATAAGCTTAATATCCAGACAATGTGGGAAATCAAATGATAAATGAAAGATAAAGATAATGTGCTTTAGAAATCTGACCATACTGGGTTCTAAATATGCCATGGGGATAAAGGTAATATTTTCATTATACCTGGAACTTAATCTGAAAATTTAAGAATATGCACCATTCAGGGGACACTGCATTCTGCTATATTTTATGAGATTTTGCTAGTGGTCAAAGATTCATATGGTTGGGATGAAGGTTGATAGGAAACTTCAAGCGGCAAATCAGCATGAGATAATTTGTAAGATTTGATTGTGGAGATTTTTTTAAGGTTATTAAATCTAGCAGAAAATGAAAACATGGTAGAGAAGAGATCAGATACTATAGAAAGTTTCTGTGAAAGACTTTCATGGTAGACAGGAAGGGTCGAGCCAGTGCCGTGATAGGCACGTACACCTACCTGCTGATGTCTGAGATGAAGTGCAGTGGCACTGATGACAGCACAAAAATAGAACCTCTTAATTTCTATATCACTGTAAAAATCATAGTTGCAGAGCTCATAATAATTGAGCTCTATGCATCCAACATTTCTTCTGAAGCTACAAAATATTAGATCCAAATAATTATGGTTCTGAAAGACTTCCGAAGAGCAATAATGATCATTAATAATTAATAAGTATGTCATGTTTATTAAGTTTAGATAGCATTATCATATGAACAAGTCTCTATTTTATATCAAATATATTTTCTTTCAGAATATGAATTGGCATAATATTCTTAATTTCTACATTTGTGAAAAATCACTAGTCCTTTCAATTCTTTAAACACTATACAGTTTTATTCAATCATTCATTTTAGATTCAAGTAGATATAACTTGACTGATACTTTTAGTTAGAAATTCTACATCTATATTTATGATAGGAATTGATCGAGAGCTTGTCCAGTGCCCATCTTCACTGTAGTGTCTTCATTAGATCTAGCATGAGTTGCTATGTTTATTCCATCATGTGAATTAAAAAAATTTCCTTTTCTCTTTCTTCTGGAAGAGTTTAGGTTAGAGTGGAGCATATTGTGCTTTATCTTCACAAAAACACACTAGCCAGTGTACCTATATCTTGAATCTTTTTGCGCTTTGTTGCTTTTCAAAGGCTGGGTAATATGAGGTATTTTTAATAGGCTAGATAATATGTGCTGAAGACTCCACAGAAATTTAAATGAAAAAGTATAATTCAGCAGGAGGAAGAAATACAAATGTACACTGCAAATCTGAGGGACACTCCCAGGAGGGCACTGTGCACCACCTTCCCTGAGTAAATTGCTACATTCCAGTCCAAACCTCCAGGATCTGTGGAGGAAGTGTTGGCCTTATGCAGTATTCTTGGTGTCCCTTTATATAGAGCTCCCCTTGTTGAGCTGCTGAGATCATGGCAAACATAGTAAAGAAATTAATTCTGGAGGATCCGAGGGAACTTGGTATATTGAGTGGGACAATATAAATTCCATTGCTGTGCATTTAAAGAGCTAGTCATTGCCATTCTACAGGGTGTATATTTACGACAAATGGAACCCAAATTGATCTCCATAGTAAATCAGTGGGCTTATTTTTTAAAATTTCTTCTTAAATCAATTTTGGTGATGTTTTATCCATATCATCTGTTTTCAGCTACTGATATAATGTTATAGGGAATAGTTTCTTTTCTATACGATAAAAGTCTATAATGAGCCTCCATTTTGCACTTCTTATCATCTTTCTTTTTTATTTCTATAAATTAACTCAAGATTGGATCAGACCTTCCATATTATGAAAAATTTGCTCACCTTACTTTATCATTTATTGAAAGTGTCCTACAAAGAGTAGAGATTTGCATAAATAACAATGAGTTATTTAAAATATAGCTTGATCATTATAATTTTTTTCAATTGAATGATTAGAAATTTAGTTTTAATATAATCTATATTAATTAGCTTTGTGTCACTATAATGAAATAGCTGTTGCAAACTACATAGGAAGAAGAGGTTTGTCTAGGTCAGAATTCTAGAGGCTCGAACTGCAAAGGCATAGCTTGGGGTTTGCAAAGGCTCCCGTGGTGGGACAGTGACTGTGCCTCATGTCTCCAACCAAGAAACAGTACAAAGGAAGGGTCCAGCTTCCACTTTTATTACAATGTTCCCTGGAACAGAAGGTCACAGGAGATATACTTCAATCCCCTTTGAAGGCAGAGACACCAATAGCCAATTACCAGAAGGCCTCCCATGAGGTTCTTAAAGTTTCCGTAGTATTGGCCAGCACTGCCAAACTGAAGTTAGATTTGCAATCATAGTAACCACCAAGAAATCCTTGAATCATATGCAAACTATGTAATAATAATGCCTATGCGTAACTTTGTAAGTTCCTTTAAGTTTTCATTTGGCAGAACTGTACTTTTCATTTTATTGCTCATTTTCTGATGTTTGGTTTGTTTTATGAAATAAGGTCTCACCTCATAGCTCAGGATGCCCTCAAACTCAGTAGTCCTCCTGCCTCAACCTCTGTAGTGCTGGGGTTAAAGGGCTGCGTCTCCGCATTTTATTTCATTTCCTGACTTTGAAGTGATTGAAGACTTTATTACTAATTCATTTCCTCTAATTTATTAATATTTACTTATATCTTATTTATCTAGAAGAACTAGAGAAAAAATTTTAATTCAATTAGTAGTGTTAGACTTATGATATTAACGTAACATAAAGAATGAAAATTATACAAATGAGCAAGCTCCTTCAAAGCATTAGCATCTGTGTACGTATAATTATATTTAGAGTTACAAGTTCAGGTTGGAAAAATATAAATATTGAGTGAGAAGTGCATACAAAGACACTTTGGATGTGATCTTAGGAAGTACCACTGAAACTAAGTACACATATGCGATGTGTATCACGGATTCTCCGGTGCAGAGCAGACAAGATTGTCTGGACCAGAAATTAAGGTTGTCTTAATGTTGTTCAGCTAACTAATCTCAAATCTCTATGAAAATCGCCAATATAATATAAATATAATATGGTAAAAGTAGCATAAATGAACTTAATTTCAGTACAGTATTTAAAATTAAAACATCCAAGACAAAGAGGAAATGTTCTGCTGTCAACAGATAATAAAAGCGAATTATTTCATAAAATACATCATGAAAGGACCATTCTTATGAAACTTTTCAGTTATACATAGAAGAAAAGTGATGAGACAACTTTGATTTTAAGAAATCTTGGCTGGGGAGATAGCTCAGCAGTCTAAGAGCCTGCCTGGCCAGACCTAGGAGCCAGGTTAGACACCTGGCACCACACGCCATGTGGGCCCTGGAACCCCTGGTGTTCTGTGCTGGCCACTAAAACCAGGTACGGTGGCGCATGTCTGTAATCCCAACACTGCAGAGGCTGAGACAGGAGGATCACTATGAGTCCGAGCTGCATAGTGAGACCCTTTACTAAATAAATGTATATATAAAAGATTTTAAAAAAAGTTTTTCATGGGCAGCAAGTACATGCACAGCATGGAACTGATGAGTTCATAATAGAAATGCTATGTATTACTTTGATTTTCTTATTAGAAAAGACTGTGCTGTGGATCAAATATATTAAACAAATGTGCTACAGTTGATACATTTACTATAATTTAATGACCTTTAACCCTTTGCAAGGAATATAGGACTTGTAGGTAGGTGTCAGAGATAGAACCCAGGGTGTCTGTGGACCACACAAACACGTTAGCAGCAGGTGTTCTGATTTTATGCATTTTCTCTTCTTTGTAACATTTTCAGCAGAATGAAGAGCTTCTTTAGACTCCTAGGACTTTTTTTCTCTTTAATCAGAAGATGTCAAAGAAAGTTCTGCGTTCTGGCATTCCCTGCTGCCAAGCTGTTTCTTGACTCGGTATTTTCTTTGATTTAGCCTCATTAACGGTCCTGAAATATTAAGGTCAAATTTTTATTTATAAATGATATTTGAAAAGTCAGTGCAATTGGCAACAGCGTGGAGTGAATCACAGAAAGACCTTAGTGTGCAATAAGTCAGCGTTGCTGAGAGCTGAATCTTTCACAGTGCACACGTCCATCTCTGCTATGAGGTCATGTGGTGCATTATCGTCTCCTAATCGGTCATCAGTATGACTTGTCGCTCGGGTAGAGGATCCTAATGGTAAAATATGATTCTCTAGGAAAGATTATTTTCAACCTTTCAATTTTTTCAAAACTTTCCCTATATTTCACTGTACAGTTAAACATAAAGAAAGTAATTCTCTGCTTGGAAGTCAGAGTGCCTGTCTTAACTGCCAAGATGACTCAAAATAATTCCACATGACAGTTGCTGGAGCCATTTAAGTGTTTTGAGTCACAAGACACTTTTTTTTTTTCCCTGTATTCTCTTTTAATGCTCTAGTTAAAGTGTTTAGGTGATCAAATAGCGAACAGAAAGCATGACAAATGAAATGACCCATGGTATATCATTCTGTAATTATTTCTTGACCTTTCCTTTTTGCATTTCCTTTAGCTAAGTATAATTGACAGATGAAATGCACATACTCTAGGTGTGCACCATGCTGAGCTGATACTTGTGAATATTGTGTCATGATTACCACATCAAATTAACACATCCATCGATCCATGGTTACTTACACTTGTGTAGTGTGTGTGTGTGTGTGTGTGTAAATCTTATACTTCTAGAAGTTTTTATACTGTGGCTGTACTCATTCAACTATCTTTTGTTAAGGTTTCTGAGTCAAACAATTTATAATCATGTATTAAGCACTATATCGCATATTTAGCCACACAAGGAAAATAGGCTATTCATACAATTGTGCAGCAAAAACTAAATGACCATATGTTTATGGGGCAAAGATTACAGAGGTCATCAAAGACTGCAACTGAGATCATCATGCTTCCTATTATAAAAATCTGACAATCCCACCACCATATCAGTTGTCTGGCAGGGGAAATCTTGTTGGTACAATATCATTTACTTGGTTCTCTACTGTTCTCATAATTTGCCGTTGCTTTCCTTGTACTTGAAAATCAATTATTAGTGTTCATTATTGCATAAGAATATATAATTTGTATTTCTGGTGAATGAAAACTGCACAGTGTGAGAAAACTTGGGAAGTCCAGTTAAACGTTATTTTCTTCCTGCAAGTATAAATTTTGCTTCTAGCCACTTGTAACTTTATGACGATAGCACCTTTATACAATAAAGTCTCGAGGTGATTTGAGCCTTGTTAAAGTATTCATAAGCTTGGTCTACTTTAAGTGGTAGCTGTAAGTGATCTCGTGTGAAACCTGGGCTATTAACGAGAGCACCTCTTCCTACATCTTATCCTTAGAGCATTTACACTTCTCAGTCCTGGGAGCTGGCTGGAAGTCCTGGTTTTTCATTTTTAATTTTATTGTGTTTTGTTTTGTCAGCCCTTTAGCTGATCGTGTCATGATTGCCACAGTAAAATTAACACATCCATCCATGTTTACTTACACTTGTATAGTGTGTGTGTGCGTGTGCATGCGTGTGTGTGTGTGTGTGTGTGTGTGTGTGTAAGTCTTATACTCCTAGAAGATTTCTGGGGATGTTCTGTGGATGTCTTCGGGGGATGTTCCACACAGCAGATGCTTTGATTAAAAAAAAAAAAAAAGCAATGGGTGAGGATGAAGCTGACATCTATTTTCTAATCATCATGATCTTACTGGTTCAAGTCCTGTCATCCTTAGAAATTCTGACATCATTTCTCCATTTTTGCACATGAGGAATAACTTGGGCCCCCTACAGTCTGAGAACTGCCAGGTTTCTCAGATGGGAAACTAATAGAGGATGATGGCAAAGTTTATCAATCTTTTCTCAGGGATCCCGACCTCTTCATTCAAACTCAGTGGCTCAGAGGCTTGTCCATTGAGCTATTTTATTTTTCCTTAGTTCATTTTTATCATCAGAAGAGTTTGATTAGGGCCATGGATGTGGCTCATTTGAGCAGTGCCTACCTAGCAAGCGTGAAGCTCGGAGTTCGATTCCCGGTACCAAAAAAGAAAATAGCAAAGATAAGACCAAAAAAAAGAGAAGAGTTTGATTGAATTATCATAATCAAACTTGTTTCTTTGTAACATTTTCAGTGGAATGAAGAGTTTCCTTAGACTCCTAAGACTTTTTTTTTCTCTTTAATCAGAAGATGTCAAAGAAAGTTCTGCGTTCTGGCATTCTCTGCTGCCTAGCTGTTTCTTGACTCGGTGTTTTCTTTGATATATAAACTATCAAAGAAACTATCCTCCACCCGAGTCACAAGTCAGACAGATGACCAATTAGGAGACGATAATGTACCACATGACCTCATACCACAGACGGACGTGTGCATTGTGAAAGATTCTGCTCTCAGCAACGAGGACTTATTGCATATGCCATGTGGGCCCTGGAACCCCTGGCATTCTGTGCTGGTCACTAAAACCAGGCATGGTGGCGCACGCCTGTAATCCCAATGCTGGGGAGACTGAGACAGAAGGATCACTTTGAGTCTGAGCTGCATAGTGAGACCCTCTAATATATATATATATATATATATATA
>NDGN011485411.1:3754-13876 GCA_002564285.1 Tympanoctomys barrerae
AGGAGGATCACTATGAGTCTGAACTGCATAGCGAGACCTTGTATTGAATACATAAATTTAAAAAGAAATGTACATTTTTTTTAATGAATCAATTTGAAAAGAGAAGTCATCCAAGCTCACTCTCTACATTAGGAATCTAACACAGCATCCGTCTGTGCAGGTGGTGGTTCTTAGGAAACTCAACAGTGTAGAGGCACACAAAACGTCTAGCTGACACAGCTGCCCAGTTTTGTGTCTTTACTTCACAGTAGACACTGGTCTCCGTGATGATAGCTAGCCACACGGACCAAGGTGAGGACAGGATGAGGAAAGGATGGGAACAAGGCGGAGATGGGTGGATGGAGGGAATGAGTGGGAAACGTGTGTGTGGAGCGTAGAGAGGGGAAGCCAGGGATGACCTCCTGGCACTCTGTGTGCAACCTTCAGTGCCTGGATTTGACATAGCTGCTTCCCCTTGTCCCTCAAGTCTATGTGCTGCCCTCTGTCACTTCTGTTTGACCCTTCATCAAGATACAGCTTGATCATTCTCCTTCCACCCAGATTTACGGCCACCACAAAGAACGATTTTTGGACAAGGAGCAGGACATACAGATGCCCAAGAAGATGGGCTCCAGTTCTACCTTGGACAGCAAGGATGAGGACCACTATTCTAAATGTCAAGGTGATGGGGACTGAGGAATAAGGGCTCTGGAAAAGGAGGTACAGGGACTAGGAGGATAACTGGGATGCCCCATTCCATAGCCACCCTCCTACCCCCACACGTAAAAGCCCCTGAACGTGAGCTCCGCCTTGCTTCCTGTTGTTCCCTCCTCACCCCAAGAAACAAGAGCTGTGGAAGGGAATTCATCATGTATTCTTGTTAAATGGAGTTTGATGTCTTTTGAAAAGACAGGGGAAGCAGTTAGCAGAGAGGTAATGACAAGCCTGGTGACCACATAGAGACAACCAGCTCGGGCCCTGTCCCACCCTTTCAGTCCTCAGCCATGCCCCCCAGAGCAGTAATGGCTGACCAGCTGCTTCCCTTGTCCTCCTTTTACCCTCTTCTCGTCCTAGGTTGTATCCACCGCCTGGAATGCATGATAAGGAGGAAGTTAGGGGAAGACTGGATCTTTCTGGTGCTCCTGGGCCTCTTGATGGCTCTGGTCAGCTGGTGCATGGACTATGTCAGTGCCAAAACCCTTCAGGGTATGTTCTCCTTGGACCCTGCTCTCAGCTTTTCCTAACACGACTGAGACTTGCTAGGGCTTCCATCTAGAATAGGCCAGATCTGTCTGAGTAAGGGAAGCTGCACAGACGCTAGAGGCAGGTATGACTACAGCCTCAGGAAACACCCAAACCATGGCTTATGCCTCTTCTGCCTGCTCTCATCTAAACGGCGGGTGCCCCTCTTGTAGGGTTGCCCATTTGTTCCTGTTTCCCTGGGGTCTCTCCATTTTCAACAGTGAAGTTCCAGTTCTGGCCAAGCCAGGTGGCTCATGCCACGGCTTCTAACCATGAGCTAAAGCCTTGTATTCAAGCATGACTTACAGAGTCTCCAGTGACCTGTACCACAGGGAACTTGAAGGGATACACCTGCATGTGAAGTGACACTGGCTTCCCCAGCCCTGGGGACACAGCTGGCCTGCCGAGAGACACTGTGCACTTAGGATTTGTGGGGACAGTGCTGTCACTGCCCGCCCTTCCTCCGTCCTCTGACTGATCCCAGTGTGTGTGTCCCTGCAGCCTACAAGTGGACCTACGCCCAGACGCAGCCCAACCTTCCTCTGCAGTACCTGGTCTGGGTCACCTTCCCGCTAGTCCTCATCCTCTTCAGTGCCCTCTTCTGCCACCTCATCTCTCCCCAGGCTGTTGGTGAGAATTTTCTTCACAATCTGCTTCTCGCAGGCCAGTCTGCCCTGATGTCCTCGGCCTCCCACCCTCCCGCCAACCCTTTGGGGATCCAATCACTACCCTCCCCATCACAGCCGCTTGGGCCGTCCCAGCCTTCATTTCCTTTTTCATCGCCCCAGCTCAAACCCGCACGCAGTCCTTTCTTCCCATCTTAGGTTCTGGAATCCCCGAAATGAAGACAATTCTTCGAGGCGTAGTCCTGAAAGAGTATCTCACGCTCAAGGCGTTTGTGGCAAAGGTGGTGGCCCTGACCGCAGGGCTGGGCAGCGGCATCCCCGTGGGGAAAGAGGTGGGTCTGTAGTGATGGAGAGAAGGAGAAAGAGACAGAGTCAAAGTGAGGGTATGCATTGGGAGCAGAAATGGACCAAGGACAAAGGGACTAAAGCCAGTTCTAAAAGGCAGTAGAGAGCGGAAAAGGTCTGTCCTGGCGCTGAATGGCCAACACGTCAGAACAGGCTATCTGGACACTTGCCATCGTGTGAGAGAGTGTGTGTGTGTGTGTGTGCACACGTGTGCACGCGCATCAGGTGGGGTGCTGTCCTGTGCACCGTGGGATGGTAACAGCATCCTTGGGCTCTAGTAGCAGTTCCTAGTCACGGGTACCAGAGGTCTCCAGCCATCGCCACACGTCCTCCACAGGCCCCAGTTCTCCCCCAGTTGAACCACTGCCTTAGTGATAACCCACCCCAATCCTTGAGTTTTTGTTTGCGAAAGCAGAGACCTAGAGACAGCTGCGCATCTCTAGGCGACAGACTTGGTGTTCTCTCAGTTGCACTCCACGTGCACCCTGGCCTCTGGTGCACCCTCCACACAGCAGACAGAAAACCGCCTGTAAAAGTGGAATGGGTCGCATCTGACCTCTGGCCAAGAACGTTGTAGCAGTTTCCCATAGCACTTAAAATAAAATCTGAACTCACAATGGCCTGGGCTGAGTGCCACCTCTCCTGTCACATCCTCCAGCCTCCCAGACTGCTGCCTTCCCTGTGTTTGGGCCTCCAGGCTTTCTTCGCTTATCTCGGGCACATCAAACTTGTGCCCCAGGACCCGTGTAGGGAGCATTTTCCCCAGCACTTGTGGCTCATAGTCTCACTGCTCCCAGGCACTGCTTGGTCCTAAGCAGCCAGGGGCTCCCCAGGCCCCTTGGTCTAAGCTCGCACACGCCCCGTCCTTACACATTGATCCTTTCTCTAGTCTCTCCCCCTCATTCGCTTCCTAGCCGTTCCTTGGCATCATCTGCAAGGATAACATCATGCTGCCTCTGCAATGAAGAAGAGGAGAACGCCTGTCCGATTTCGACATTTCAGCAGCTTGCCCAGGGCCTAGAGTCGCAAATATTAGTTCAATGAAGCTTCGAAGCCTCCCCTCCAGATGTCTCGCCCTGAGCCCTGCGTCTCCCCCTCTCTTCCAGGGCCCTTTCGTCCACATCGCCAGCATCTGCGCTGCCATCCTCAGCAAGTTCATGGCCATGTTCTGCGGGGTCTATGAGGTAAGGTTGAGACCAGGCAAAGCAGCAGGGCCAGCTGGTGGACCGAAGCCGCTGCCGCCCGCTCGCCGTGTGCGCACAGCAAGCCAAGCCGGGAGGGCTGCCTGCTCAGCTGGCCATGGTGCTGAGGGCGCGCTGCACTAACCCGCGCTCCCACGTCCCACCTGTGTTCAGCCAGCGACTGTTGCAGTCCTGATCCGTGTCCCTCCGCGGTGGTGGTCTGGCTCAGGCCTGCCTTCGTGTTCCCCTGCGAATCCACACACCCTTTTGTGTCCGTTCCTCCCCCTTCCTCTGTGCCGCCCTCGTTCTTTTCCTGTCCCCCACAGCGTCCGCCCCTTTGTCTGTCCTGCTGCTTCTCTGTTGCAGACTCTGCCTGGGCAGCTTGACCTCCTGGTGCCGGCCTGCGCAGTGGGCGTGGGATGCTGCTTTGCGGCCCCTGTTGGAGGCAAGTTTCACTTCCTCCCTACTTGGGTTGCCTGAGCCACACTTGGAGGGGGGCTGGAGCTGCCACAGCTTTGGGGTGGTTGGAGCCGTGTTCACCATTGGGTGGGCACCCAGGAAGTGACCGTGGACCACAGCCCCCGGTCCCCTGTACTGGTATCTGTCCATCAAAGGCCTATGTGTCCCTGTGAGACCAGTTGCTCCTTCCTGCTGCCTTTATTGACGCTCTTCTGCCGGGAGTCCTCACCCATCCCTTGGCCCTGCCACTTCTCCCTGTGCGTACCCACATCCCCAGCCTGACTTACCTGCCCCGCATCTATTTGCCCAACTTTTATTTCACTTTGTATTGTTGGCCTTGAACTGGAAGGTCGCTTCCTGTTTGCTACGCTCGCTGAGTTTCTCCTGGCCTGGGAGTCACTGGGGCAATGGCATCGCAGTGAGGCCCTGAGACATAGGCCTCTAACTTCACCTTATTCCCTCCCCCTGCTTGTTCTTCCTCTCTGCCCCTACCCTTCTCCTGTCTGTCCGTCTGTCTGCCCATCTCTCTCCCTAGTAGCAGCCATACTATTACACCGACATGCTGACTGTGGGCTGCGCAGTGGGGGTCGGCTGCTGCTTTGGAACACCTCTCGGAGGCAAGTGCCCCTCCCACGTTGGCCGGCCAGCCTGGCTCTGCCCACCACACGGCTTTGGCTGTCCTCACCAAGTGCTAGACTGACCCATTTTCTTGTCCCAACAAGAACCGCTGACTTCCCATGAGCCTTTACTCTATGCCTGGGAATGTTCTCAGTACTTGACATGGATTCCTGGAGAAAGCTCCATGGATGAGGTGTTGTGGAGGAGAAAGTTAGGCAGCCACCGGGGCAAGTGGCTTGAGCAAGGTCATTCTGTCACAGAACCAGGAATGAGAAGGGAGGCAATTTTCAGTTTCCCCTATTTACATTAAACCTGGTCGTGTTATTGGTTCCTTTGGCCCTCCTGTGGTATGGATTTTTTTCTTTTTGTTTTGTGGTATGGGGGTTGAACTTGGGACCTTGTGCTTGCCAGGCAGGCAATTATGTCGCTGAGCTATATCCCCAGCCCTGCCATGTGGTATGTTTTATATTTGGAAACTTCATATATTTCTTTCTCTGAGAAAAAAAATTAGCATTTTGTTGTGCTTTTTTCCTTTTTTAATGTATTTGGCACAGGATCTGTAGGGTGTTCAGGGTCTCACTACACAGATCGGACTCAGTGATTCTCCTGTTTTCATCCTCCCAAGCAATGGGATTACAGGCACACGCCACCACACCCAGTCCCAATCTCTGTCTCAGCATGACCTCGGGGCAAGGCCAGCACAGCACACCAGGGGGATCAAACCCCCAACCCCCTGTGTCTGCCTAAGCAGGCGCTTTAATCTGCTGAGCTGTCTAGCCAGCCCGACATTTCTTAATTGTTTCCATTCCCTTCCCCACCCCATTTTCCCTCCTCTTGCCATCTCCTGGTCCCCTTCTTTTTTGCAAAAGACCTCTCGAAGATCCCTGATAGAATGTGGGCATTTCAGTGGCCCTTCTCTAGATTGCTGGTGAGCGTCTAAAAAGGAATCTTATAAGGGGAGTTTTAAAGGAAGAGAGTGCCTTGACAACAACTTACTTAGCTCTCTCTAGCCACATAAGGCAAGTCTTTCAGATTATTTTTCTTATCATGGGTAAAAAAGGGACTTGGTCAAAGAAGGCAGTTCTAGTTACTGCCCAAAATCAGTTGTAGTTAGGATAACAGAGCAAGGATTATCTGGATAATTCACTGGTTCGTTGGTGATAAAACAAAATTACCAAGTTGATAATTAAAGGAACAGAAGTGCAGGAAGATCATAGGTGCTTCTTAAATGACCACCTATAGACCAGGGGATATAGCTCAGCGGCACAGTGCCTGCCTGGCAAGTACATGGTCCTAAGTTCTATTCCTCGTGCCAAAAAAAAAAAAGACTACCTACTAGAGTTATGACCGTGACAGTGTAATCAATCTTTTTATAGAGGTATCTTCCAGGGAGCTAAAATGCCCTGGCTCCAGAATAACATATGGCATAAAAGCCCACAGTTAATGAGCGTGCCTTGTGCCACCCTGCACTAGCACTGTGCCCGGGCATCCCAGAGAGCCCGTCAGCTGCCAGCACCTGCGTGGCACTTCTGACACCAGCTGCATGCATTCAGCTCCTTAGTCCCTGTCAGGGAAGGGCAGGGTGTTTGAATCCCTGCATAGGCTACTGTTCACAGTTGCCTCAATGCCCACATTCATGTTTATTTATTCTTTAGCCTTCCCAGTGCAGATAAAGAATATTTTTAGATGGGGAGACCGTTGTTGCTATTTTGTATTGAGCTGTGTTGTACCAGCCAGATTCTTTTAAAGTGAAAATAATCTGCATTGTTTCCCTAAAATCAGAATTTCTGAGATGCCTAAGGAAGGTTCTTGTCCTCATGGGAAAGGTAGAGCCCTGAGGGAAGTTGCAGGAGGCTGCCCAGCACTTGGGAGTTATAGCATCTGCTCAGGTCCTCTGTATTAAGAAGCAAATGGTAAATGTGCCTGCAGGTAGGATTACCTCCTTTATGTTATAATGGATATCCAGTAATGTGAAAGAAAAACTAGCATTAGGATCACTTATTCACAGTGTTGGCAACTCTTAATTCCTTGCATTGTTGGACGAAATACCCTTCAGCACTCTGCTGACAGGGTGAGTGTCTGTTTGCTGAAGTTGTGAGTGAAGAGCTGTGCTTTGGGCTGTGATCTCAGGGTGGGCACAGCTAGGTGGGGAGACAGGCAAGCAGGTCAGGGCAGCACAGATGTACGGCCCGATGGAAGCCCTGGCGCAGCGCAGGAGGAGCCCAGGAGGCTTTACAGAGCAGGTAGCGTGTGATACGCGGTCTAGTTAGCAGAATGGGCATTTGGAGCAGGAGAAAGGATGCCCAATGATCTGGACGATCCGCGTGACAATCGGAATGACAGGAGGAAACAGGAAGGATGCAGGAGATGTGTCTGGACGCAAGGAGGGCTGAGTTGGGAATGCTAGCCTTGCTCCTAGGACAGGATGTGCCCAAGTGCGCTTGGTACCGCCTGCCGCTACAGGCGTAGTGCGTAAGAATGGCGCCAACAAAACATGCTTGGTTAGCCAAATAGATTTTTAAAAACTGCAAATGTTACCAAGGTGTCTGATCCGCTGACATACTAATGAGCACCCCAAATGCAGCTCTACACAGCATTTCCCCGACACCCCCTCTGCAGGGACTGTCTCGTGGGATGGATAGTGTCCCGTGGACCTGCGTTTGGGAGATGCTACTATGACTGAAGTGAAACCGTACAAAGGTTTTGAACAAGGAAGTGACATGGCCAGCTCCGCCCGTCCATCCAAGCCCTTTGGCCCATGTGCACAGGACAGAACTGGCTATGGATTAACAGGATTAATCTAAGATTAACAAGAAGACTATTGTCATGGGCTTGATTCTGGAGGACAGGAGGCTGAGCTGGGCAGAGGCAGGGGAGACCACGAACAAACAGGCCAGCAAATCTGAACAGCGTAAACTCAAATCCTTGTGCCCTGATGGTTATTTTTGTGCAAAGATGGGGTGGAGGGAGTGGAGAAGAGAAAGAAGGATGTAGCCTAAGGCCCAGGCTTCCAGGAAAGGCAACTGGATGGGTGGTGGTGGTGGTAATCAGGGTGGGAATGGGGGAGAGAAGCCGGGCTGGGGGAGAGTGGATCAATTTTATTTACTTCAGTACTTTGAGTCTGAAGTGTTCATGGTGGAGCCAAGGGTTAGCAAGGTGCTAGCTACCCTGGAATGGGGTTGAAGAGAGATTTGCTGACCAGTGGCATGTGGGCAGTGCTGACACCATGGGCATGGAGGAGGCTAGGAAAGAACAGAAGCCTGGGAGCAACCAGGGTGGAAGAGTGAGGTCAGGGACCTGGTTTGGACAGAGAGACACAGGAGACAGCGAGAAAACAGAGAAGGAAGCGGAAACTAGAGAAGAGCAGGACTCCAGACCTGAGAGATGCGAGTTCCCTGGAGCTGTTTGTTTTCCAAAGCTTTGTTTCCTTTCAGCAGCGCTTTTTCTGTCTGGCTGAGTCTAATATTAAAATGAGCTTTCATTCCTGAGCACACAGTGACAGACTGCGAGGGAAAGTGTCCCAGATCCACTTCCTAGGAAAGAAAACCTAGCCCGGGATTTCAAAAAAATATGTTGTAAAATATTCATAAGTTGGATAGTTTTACCCAGGAGCTCAAAGATGACTTTTCTTTTGTTACGGGCAGGCTGGAAGAAAGGCCCACCCTGCACACAGGGGCAAATCTTCCTTGTAGGCTCTAGGCCGCCTGTGTTCTTGGTGAGATTCAAAGAGCAGGACAGGACGGGTGGCCAGCAAGCCACTGCCCCAGGGCTCCCCTGCTTGGTCTCCTTCGCTATGCCACTCATTTTGCTATCCGGTTCCTTCTCCAGTTGTATCCTGTCTTCATCTGCTCATCCCTGAACAACAGGCATGCCTGACTCTGGGCCAGCACGAAGGGTGTTGGATTCTAGGAATTTACTGCCTTAGGGGGAGCTCAAAAGTATGCACGGATGACTAGATCTGAAAGTGGCGAATGATCTGATCATACAAAATCCTGAGAAAATAAGATCAAGGATGGATGGTTTCTGCCTGGAGGAAGAGTGGGCGTGACTTCTGTAAGAGGGTGACAGCAGGGCTGACCACCAGAAATGCTTGGCCAGCATGGAGGTGGACCAGTCAGGCCACTGTCCACTGGGTGCTCATGACTCAGCTGCAGTGGACTGTCCCCTGTAGGAGAGGAGGTGCAGAGAGGTCTTGAGGGATTTTTGAGATGTGACTTGGAAATGCAAATTAGGGTGAAGAAAATTCCCAGAGAGCGAGATGCTTCCTTGAACCAGAGGCAGGCAGCAGGTTGCAAGCACCCTAACAGCTGCCTACCCTGGAGACAAAGGAGGCTAGCCTTGCCACGTTTCTGTTTTACTTTGCAGCCAGGCTCACCTCCAGTCTTCTTAGGAGGGGCTGCATTTCCCTGGTTCTCCTTCCTTATTTTCTTCTGAAGCATAGGTGGGTTGTAGGTAATTTTGTTGTCAAGTTTTACTTTGCATTGAATCAAAATCTAATCCCTTCAGTCTTCGTATCGGGGTGGGGTTGGAACAGGGTCTCCCTATAGAGTTGAGGCTGGCCTTGAACTCACTACGTAGCCCTGGCTGGTCTTGGACTTAAAATGATCCTTCTGCTTCAGCCTGCCAAGAGCTGAGATT
This sequence comes from Tympanoctomys barrerae, assembly GCA_002564285.1. Classification (NCBI taxonomy): domain Eukaryota; kingdom Metazoa; phylum Chordata; class Mammalia; order Rodentia; family Octodontidae; genus Tympanoctomys; species Tympanoctomys barrerae. Next base: position 12,843 of record NDGN011485411.1, read on the forward strand.
ATAGGTGTGCCTGCTCCACCACACCCGGCTGTGTTCTTACAATTTTTCATCTCTTGAACGATGTTTGTTGGGACCACAGTGTTCTTGTCTCTGTTCCCAGCACACCTTCTTTTCGTCAGATCTTCCTCTTATTCTTTTAGAAACTGCTCTAGCGAGGATTTCTCACTGGCTCTCCTGTCCCCTCGCCCACCATCCTCAAACATGATTGCTTTTATCTTCTAGCCTGGGTTTCTCCCTTTCCCTTAGGTCCTTCAAACCTGGCTTTCAGTATTTTTAAAATTTGGTGGACGCTTCTGCTTTCATTTCATAGAATATGGAGCATTGTGCCATCTTTCTTATTTCTCAAGGAGGTCGACTGCTTGGGAGGTGGTAGCCGGGCTGAAGGCATGCCAGTGCATTCTGAGTTCTGCTTGGTGACATTGTTGAGCACCTGCCCTGGAAGCTTCCTGTCTTAGCTTTCTGCAGAATTTTCCAACTTCCTTTTAATTCTCCATGGACACCTGATAGTTGTGAACACCAGTCAGCCCCGCATACTAAGGGATGTGGAGCTCATGGACCCTGGAACCTTAGGTTTTGGGTTTGGGGGGTTGGAGGCCCATGCAACTCCCATCTTCTCTGTATCTTATCGACCACATAAAAGCCAGGGTAGCACTTGTCTTACAGAGCAGGTGACCAAAAGATCACTTTCCCCTGTGCTTCCCCCAGGGTCAAGTTGCAGCCAGAGCTCCTCAGGGCTGTGCAAGGGGGTAGGGAGTGACTGCAGCTGACCCAGCTTTCCTGGCCCCATAGGAGTGCTCTTCAGCATCGAGGTCACCTCTACCTACTTTGCTGTGCGGAACTACTGGCGCGGATTCTTTGCAGCCACGTTCAGTGCCTTTGTGTTCCGTGTGCTGGCCGTGTGGAACAAGGATGCTGGTAACGGGAACGGCCGAGGGAGGAGGTGTGGCTTTGGGATGCCGCTGAGAGAAGGACCTCTGGGGTGTGTGTCCTAAAAGAATTGGATAGGGGCTGGGGATTTGGCTTAGCGGTAGAAT
>NDGN011485421.1:0-10067 GCA_002564285.1 Tympanoctomys barrerae
TGCATCTCAGGGGAAGGGACAGGACCAGGAATTGAACCCTGGCTTTTTAAGATAATAAATATGGGTCTTTTAAAATTTCATCTTCCTCTACTACACAATGATTTAAAAATAGATTTTGTTGTTTGTATATCTGTTATGCAAAATGAAGTTATGGGTTACCCATACAAGGTAAAATGTTACCACAATTAAGCAAATTAAGATTTCCTCATCTTATAAGATTTACCTTGAACACACTATTTTATGCTTCTGCTTTGTCATTTACAGAAAAAAAATGAGAGAGAAAGAAGAGAGACCAACAGACAGAGAGACAGAGAGATGGAGAAACAGAGACAGTGACAGAGACGGAGATGGAGGGAGAGCAGTAGCGAAATGAGGTAGAAATAAGGAACTCACTGATACAATTACAGAGTTTGAGAAGTTCTGACTTCTGCCTCCAGCAAGCTGAAGATCCATTTATATTTGATGTTTTATTCAATTATCAAGGCCAGGAAAAAAATCAGTGGTATCTACTTTTAGTCATCAGTATTTCTCACTTCTTCACATTTTATGTTCCGTTCAGCTCTTTTACTGACTGCATGGGGCCTGCCTACATTATAGTGAAGACAATCAGGTCTATCCAGTCAACCAACTAGAATTCTCATCTCATCCAGAGATAACATCGTGGACATAATCTTCATCCACTGTCTAAGTACCCAACAGTCCAACTGTTGCATGAAATTAATATTAGCCCTAAGTAGTGAATGATACACCATCAGAAAGAAAACCAAGGATTATAGTAGGTACCTGTGTATCTTCCATTATTTTCAATATTTAATACAAGAATATATCTGCCAAATAATTATCTCCCATTTATTTTTGGCCTATTTTTCCTTCCATCCTTGCCTGCCCCCAAATGACATTCTCCTCTTATTTTTGATAAACGATTAGGATGAATAATTGCTTTATTTATCAGTTTTCCAATTTATTTCCTTAGTAATCAATAATACTGCAGTGATTTCTAGAAAATCTAAAATCAAAGACTCAATCGTGAACTAAAAAGAACTTTTCTCTCCCAGTGTCGTTGTTAAATAAACACCATAAAAATCCCTCAGGTTAAAAGACTAAAATTCCAGAACAGCTTGTTTGAAATTGAACTGATTAGTATTTAAAAATAAAAATCAATATGGTACAACACTGTTAAAAATAATTGCTTCAATAGCCACTCATCTATACCAGAATAAAAAATAAAGATTAATTATCTATCAATTTGTGGAACCATTTTAATTAGTATTTTTCTTGTTTAGATATTTGAAATATAGCAAAATTTCTAAAGTTATTTGATGAGATTGGATGCATTCAGGGTGGTATGGCCATAGACTATAATGCTATTTGAAAGAAACATCTTACTCCATTAAAGAAAATCCAATTCAACAGAGATTAAGAGGGCTCTGGCTTTCACCCACTAATCCTTTAAACTAGAGGCATCATATGAAAATTGGACTTGTCTTTATGTCTTAGCTAACTTACATGTATATTTTTGTCCTTTCAACCACTACACTTGCTAGTCTGTATCAGTTACTGTCTTCATCTATTTGGGCTGCTGGAACAAAATATTTTAAAGTGGGAATTTTATAAGCAATAGAAATGTACTTTTTTACAATTTTAAATGTTAAGAGGGCTGAGATAAAGAAACCAGTACATAAGGTCTCTAGAAAGGGCTGCTTCTTTCTGTTTCATAGCTGGCGCTTTCTTGCTGGGTTTTCACAGGGTGAGTGGGATAAGTTAACTCTCTGAGGTAATTTTAAAGTCACTAATCTTATTCACAGGGACTTCATCCTCATAACCTATTCAAGTCTGAAATCTCCATTTAATGCCACCACATTGGAAGTTAGGATTCCAGCATAGTAACTTGGATGAAGATGCAACACCAAACACTTAGATCATAGAAATTATTAAAGTGTTCTGAAAACATCAAGTGTAGTCAAATAGAGTCAAATCATATTGCAAATGAATAAGGACAACTATGACTCCTTTCATTTTTAATTCTTTTTGTTTTGTTGTTTTACTTTCAAACGTGTAAATGCTTAAAATCGAAGGCTTTTTTGTTATATTGTTTATCTTTACTTCACTCATTTAATCAATAGTCATTTCCAGGATTAGCACTAGAATGAAACTTAGGTAGATGGGCCCTATAACAAGCAATCATAGAATAGTTATGAATAAGTCTTTTCTATTCCAAATATTTCACAGTCTCACTGTACTGCATCCAACAGAAGAAATAAACTTCATCTTACAATGAAGTCATTAGTCTAATTTAGCTAGTAAGCTCTTCCAAAACCTAGACAACCAGAAGTACTTACTTGGGTGTAATATCCAAGTAAAGGAGTTTTAAATATTTGATTTCATCTTACACAATTCAAAACTTTCAAATGTATTGCTTATGGTATTTAATATTTCCTAAGTTATCTGATCACAGGTTTTCACCCATGATTTAATTGTCTAGTTATCAGATTTCTACAAAATGATAGCAAACTATCAGCAGGGTGATAGTTTTAGTCTTAATAGCTGAATTATTTTCTTTTCCAGGGTAGCTTAGGTAATTGTACTGCTGATTTCTGGTGTCAATTGAAAGGAATAATTAATGCTTAAATTTTTTTTTCTTGTTCTGTTTAATTTCTTATAATTTTTGCATGCTTATATCTGGTAATCTAAACTAATTTGAAGACAACATTATGCAATATAAAAACCCTGGTTTAATTTCTATTACATTGTTTAGTGAAATACTATATCATTTCTAATGGAAATTTTGTTTACTAATTTTTATTCTGTATAAAAGAACAAAACATGCCTGTAATCCCAGTTCTTGGGAGGCTGTAAACAAGCAGATCACTACAAGTCCAATCTAGTAGGGAGACCCTGAACACCTTGTTGACCATTCCCCAAAATACGAAATAAATAAATAAGTAAATAAATAAAAATTTAAAGATTAAAAAAAATTGGATTAACTTGTAAGTATAAAAGACCAGGAAATATATCTGTCAGTGACAGCTTGATTTTAACTTTCCCAGGCTGTTATTTCCTCCAACTCCTAACAAATCTTTCTTTTTTTTTTTTTTTTGTCCTGATACTGAGAATCAAACTCATGACCTTGTGCTTGCCAGACAGGTGTTTGTGCCACTAGTTATCTCCCTGACCCTCAAATATCCTTTTTTTTTCCCTTGGCCTGCTCAGCCCACCCTGGGGGCGGAGCTGGCGTGGCATGTGGTGCCGGGGATCGAACTGTGTCCCCTGAGTGTTTTCCTAAGCTTGCCTAAACAGGTGCTTTAAACCACTGAGCAATCTCGCTGACACCAAATAACTTTTTTATAGATCTCGTTCCTGAGATTTGTTGATATGAATCCAGAATGTTTAAGTTTCTACCACTAATAGATTTCTGAATCAACATGCATGCAACAATTAATATTATGCTCCAAAATTGCATGACCATTCCCAATATATTCATAGTATTTTATCAGTCTGAACCTCTTTACTAGAAAGTGTAATATCACTAAGAGATATTCTAAAACAAAAGAGTAAAATCAGTTGAAGTCCCCAACTACAACTATCTCAAAAAATTAAATTATGATAATGCTGGGTTCCTGATGCTTCTAGTCACCTGTGATACTATTTAACCACCTACAAATAGAAGCTTCACTATATCATCTCTAATGTTGGACTAGAAGAGTCCGACTCAGCATCTTGCACACATGCAAAGCAGCTGCAATACATTTGGAAACATGCACTTAACTATTTGCACTTTGACAATCACTCTGTCCCTCCCTGAAGGCAGGTTTCTGAGGGCAGATCCACTTCTACTAAGCACAGCACTGAATGTCAACCCCTAGCACAGCAGTACTGCACAATGTATTCAGAATTATTAAAGTTAGATCTTGCATTTTAAGAAAAAATTAAGAAATCCAACCTTTTTCATTTTTAACACAATGTGAAAAAAATCTTTCTGCTCTCTGCATGGTCTTTTCTCTTACTCTAAAAACTCTGTGACGAATTTCTTCCCGGTGGACTATATTGCTCTTCTGATATCATAGCATTCCCCAAATCAGCATAACCGCTGATATCTGCAGTAGTGAAGTAGAAAAGTAAAGCATTTTCCTTTATTGTCATATCCACATAAGGAATTTTAAAATAACGTTTATTTCATGCTAATACTATAGTCTCACTGCCGCATCTATGGGGTAGATTTACATCCCTTTGACCTGCCCTGGCCTTGTACTTTGCCTAACTGTTGTGCATCCCTCATATTTCAACCTTGATATCTTCACTTTGCATTTAAATAAAACACTACACCTTGACAATTAAAACATGTAACTCACTGTGTGTGATGGTTAAGCTTACTTGATGATCTGCCTGGCTTCAGAGAATCCTGGGAGGTGACTGAGCCGTGTGGATGTGATAATCAGCAATGCGCTTACCAGGTGGGGGCCCATTTCTACGTGGATCACTGGAGGACGGAGAGGCTCTGCGGGGTGTGCCTCTCGCTAGTGCTCCTCTCTGTGCTCCACTATCCACGGCAGCCCCCATCACGATGTTTTTGCCTGACAGCCAGCTGACACTCTAAAATCGTGATCCAAACTAAACCTCTTCACCTTTACGCTGTGTGTGTTGTATATTTTGTCTCAGCAATAGGAAAGGCATTCAATACACTGTATTTTACCATGTGTATTGCTTTTGTTTTAACCTGTGGCCACCATTACATAATTCTGTGGAATCCTCAATGTCCCACCTGAGTGGCAAATACATGGGAGGTCACAGGTCACAGATAGACATTTTTTAATAAACAATTGAATCAGACATTGAATGAATATGAATATAACCTCATTATTTTGTTGGGTTTTTTTTTACTTCATTATTACTGCATTTTGCTTATTCACACAGAACCCAGTTTTCATTCACATGAAAAAAAATGCATTTTTACAACCCTATCAATAATGTAATATTTCTGGGTATAAAAAATATATAGCAAAATCTTGCAAAGGCAAGGGGACTACTTATGTAATAACTTAATTAAAAATTGTACCTATCTAGTCCTTTTGGAAGCAGCATTGATCTGGAATCAGGTTAGATTTCCTGAGCTAGACACAGTAGCACATACCTGTAATCCTAACACTTTGAGAGGCTGAGACAGGTTTCAAGCTTAGCCTGGACACTTAATGACTTAACGAAATCTCATCATTAAAATAAAATAGAAGACTAGAATTTAGTTCATTGCGAAGTCTCATAAATTCAATCCCAAGTACTCCAAAGAGAAAAATTAAATATATATATGTATATATATATATATTCTAAAAGTGAGAAAAATGATATATTTGATACTTTATATAGCATTCTTTTAGGATTAGGTAGAAACACATCTACTTTAAGAACATTTCCTTGTACAATGAAGAAAACATTTAATCCTAAAGAGTAATAGAGTACTAAATAAAGAATACTAAATGGAGAATACTAAACAATAGTAAATTCCTTCATGGATAATCTATTAATATCAGTAAGGAAATCAATGAAATAATAGCTAAAAAGCAACTTCAACTTTTACCAGTTCAATACATTCATGGTCTTTGTCCCAGTAATCCTCAAATTTCCTTCCATGGTCAGCATATGAGGAAATACATGAAAAGTTCTAGGAGAAGCAGGCATGGAAAAGTGTAAATGAAGCAAACATGGGACAAGATCCTAGGTGCCGCAAGCTTTGGAAAGGAGAGTCTCTTTCCCTTGGGAAACTTTATAGAATAATATCAGAATAATGCAGTGGACATTAAAAGATGTATTCCCTGAAGCAGCATTTATTGGAAATGTATTTGCCAGCAGGATATGTGGTAGGTGTGCTTGCTACAAGATGGCATCTTTAAAACTCAGAATAACTTACATTTGAGCAACCGCATAGGTGTGAGTCAGACAAATGTTAAAATATTCTGATAGAATTTTGCACTGTTAATGACATCTGAAAATCTCAATGGATACAGGATATAACAATGATATCTGAAACAATAGTTATTTATTGTCTATTATATATGTGATTTGTAGTAATTAACATATATGAATCAAACTTTTCAATAAGATTTTAATACCACTTTATAAATAAACAAATAAACTCAGAAAAATCTATGCAATTAATGAAAAGGTAGACATCATCTAGTGTCAGGGTAAAAACTTAGACTCAGGTTTCTTGGATTTCCTAAGTGCTGAGGAAGTGAAGTTCATAAATTTTCAGATGAATACATGGGACAGGTGAAACTTGGCATTTTTATCAAGGTTTTGTAAGTGGGTCTGTTAACTGAATTAAGGTGATTTGATTGAAGTTTCACTTTTAGAAAATTATCCATTCACAGGCTGTTTTAATAAACAGAAATTCTATGTGACTTTATTCTATTCCTCTGATGACAGCACCCTGAGTATCTAGCACACTGCCACACCCAGATGCATGACAACATTGTCAAGAGAAGAAATACTGACACCACCATGGGCAGCCATCGTGCTTTGAAGCCTCACCACCCACTCTGCAAATCACTGCATCCTTGAGAACCATTGATGGATTTTTCACTGCTAGATGTCGTCATCTCCCGAAGTCTTCGCAAGTGGAATCACAGACTGCACGGTCTTTGGGACTGAATTTCACTCCACTGTTCTCCCAACTGGTTTTTCCATAGGATGTGTCCCTTGTAGATGCTGTCAAGATATTTTTCCTAATTCTCGATGACCTTGACTATGACTTGCTTTCATGTAGTTATCTGTAAAAATTATGCTTCTTAGTGTTTTCTAAGTTTCTTAGTGTATATTTGACTGTTTTCTTAAACGTGAGGAGTTTTCACCTATTTTTAGTAGTATGTAATCTCACACTATTTCTTAATCCAGTGATACCAATAGACTTTTATTGTTGCTATATATCTCACATATCCCTTGGGCTCTATTTCTTCCAGCAATTTTTCCTACTGTCAGTAGTATCTTTCTACTCATTTATCTTCAAGATTATTGATTCTTCTCTTTCTCTCCTTCACTCATATATTTTTAAATTTCTGAATGTTTTCAAGTTCTGTTTCCCAATATATTCCTCCATTATATTTTCCATTTCTTTGATGAGACTCACCTTCTTCACTGAGGATTCCTATCATACTCATTTGTTGCACACATATAATTGTTCACTGAAACATTTTCATGACAACCATTTCAAATCCTTGTCAAATAATTCAAACATCAGCATGTTTTCGTAAATTTGCTATTTATTGTCTTCTTTTGTGTGTTTTGAAATTGTCTTAATCTTGGCATGATGAATAACATTCAATTATATTCTGGATATTTGGATTCATATGCCATGAAACTGGATCTTACCCACATTGCGTTTTAGACTTCAGTGGGCCTAACTAATCCACTCTGCAGTCAGAAGGGAAAGCAGGATCCTATTAATACCAGATGTAGGTAAAACCACATTATCCATGTGGTCTCAGGTACCACTTGAATGAGGGTGGGTGTGAAGATCAATTCCACTACACCCTGTACTTTACTATCTGGGACAGAGTGGGGTGAAATACATGCTTCCGGTGTGGTTTCCTCTGACGCAACTAGAGCTGGAATCTTGCTCCTTCCACGCAAGAATGGGAGTTGGCTGTACTCAGGTTTCTGTGCTATCTTCAACAACGACTAATCCAAAATATTAATACAGCATATTGGATTATATATAATATATAATTATTATATAGGATATATATTGGATATATATCCTATATATATATACATATATTATATATATACATATACATATATATATATGTGTATATATATATATATCCCTAAAAGTTTTGGCTTACTAAACAAAACCCTTTCTTAATCCTTTGGCCAAATGTAAGTTGTATCTTTATTTTGAGAGGTTTTTTGTTTGTTTTTCTTGTTTTGTTTTGTTTGTTTATTTTGTTTTATCTATCTGTGACTGTTGGTGTTCCCAGATTCTTGATTCCATTCCTGGGAACTTGCCAAAAGAAAAAAAAAGTTAGAACTAGTATACTCGCCACTGTGCTATGTCTTGCCTCCTAAATTACTTGTATTTTATTGCTTCTTTCAGAATCTTTGCCATGTTTTGTTTGTATCTAATAAAGCTTTTAATCATAATTAGTGAGAATATAAATGGGGCATTTGGCAATATATATATATATATATATATATATATATGATATAAAAACTAATCATCTTCTTCAGCATTCTATATTAAGAATTTAAGGAAGTTTATTTGCCTTGGGCTATGGTTGGAATCTACGGATCTCCACAAAGCCTCCTGCAGTTATAGGTGGGGATTTTTGGAGTGGCCAGATCTAGAGTGTCATGCTGGAATCAAGGATGTAATGCTGGCATTAAGGGTACCCCCTGAGTGTTGCTTTCCCAACATGTGGGTGGCCTGGATGGAATGTAAGGGACAGAAAGAAGGTCTGCTGTTTTATGTGGTTACCTTCTGCCCCCCTGCCTTGCTGTGGACTGTTTCTCCTCTGTGACACCCTCTGCCTCTCCACCCGCATTGGAGCCAGCTGATGATGGGCTGAAGCCTCTACAAGCCAAATAAACTGAAACAAACCATTCTTTCTTCAAATTTGGGTATTGGGTATTTTGTCTCAAGAATGAGAAAAGCAACTAAGACATCTAAATATATCTGTGCATTTATTTCAGTCTGGACTGCATATATAGACATATTAGGAAATCCATTCATTATGTTACTTTAATTAAATTGAAGTATAATTGCACAATTAATTATATGAAAACATAAAAAGTCATGATATATTTTAAGTAAATAAATAGATTGTAAAACTATGTTTATATACAGTTTAGGTCCAGTTTATTTTGCTATGCTTTCTCTTTCTCTAATATGCATGCTAAATCTGAAATGTTTGTTTTTAAATAATTGGACATCATTATCAAAAAATTCCTATTTTAAAAAAAGTTTCATCATAAACAGCTTCTTTGGACTAAAGTTATTAGTTTTTCAGTATATTATAAATTTGAAAATAGTTAATATCTATTAATAATCGTATATGATCATTTTTTTATTTTAGGACAGGGTCTACAGGGTCTCACTGCATGGATTGAACTTGTAGTGATCCTCCTGTTTACGGCCTCTCAAGTGCGGGGATTACAGGCGCACGCCATCACGTCCAGTCTCAATTGTGTCTCAGCGCACCCCGGGGGCGGGACCGGCACAGCAGCTGAGGGATTGAACTCCAGGCCCAGCGTCTGCCTAAGCAGGCACTTTAATCCGCTGAGCTATTTGGCCAGTCCTCATATGTGGTCTTGACATGCCATGTATTTGGGAAAAGAGCAAGCAAATCTACTGAAGGACTGTTAAAATGTACAAGAAATTCTTGTAGCTCAATCATAAGAAAATAAACTGATATCTTTAAAAATATGCAAAATATTAACATAAAGCTTACCAAATTGAAGTAAATCTAGAAAAAATATTAAATATTATATGTGATCAGGGAATTATAAATTTAAACTACAATGTTATACCACTACAAAATGATTTAAATGACTGAAACTTAAAATGCTGACCAGACCAAATGCTAGTAATAACGTAAAGTGAACATTCACTCATGGCTGGTGGGAATGCAGGTGCTGCAGCAGCCAATTTGGAAGACAGTCAGCAGATTCTTACAAAATAAACATATCAGATAGTGCAGCAATAATAGCCCTACTTGGGATGTATACAAACGAGTTGAAAATTTAATCCCACAGTAAAACCTACATACAAATGTATATAGAACTCTTTTTATTTGTGATAGTCAGGCTATGAAAACAATTGATATTTTACAAAATGTGCGTGGTTAAATGATCTATTGTACATTCAGACAATTCAGTACCAGACAGAAATGTGTTATCATGTCAGAAAAGATATGGAGAAACATGACATTCATTTTTTAAGTTAAAGAAGCCAAATTGAGGGCTGGTGAGATGGCTCAGTGGTCTAAGGCACCTACTTGGAACAAGCTAAGCAAAACACAGGGACCAAGGTTCGATCCCCCAGCACCACATGCCAGCCAGCTCCACCCCCTGGTGGG
>NDGN011485428.1:0-13520 GCA_002564285.1 Tympanoctomys barrerae
CACCCCATGACTGCATGAGGCTTTGGGGGGACAACTAGACACAAACCATAACAATATCATATTATATCATTATATTACATTATATATATGACTGGGGATGTAGCTCGGCAGACTAAGCTCCTGCATAGGCAAGCACAAGGACCTGGGTTTGATCCCCTGTAGCACATGCCACACTGGCCCTGCCCCCAGATACCCTGAGCTGGCCACTGAAAGCAGGCATGGTAGGGCACACCTGTAATCCCAGCACTGGAGCTGCTGAAAACAGGAGGATCCCTATGAGTCTGAGCTGCCAGTGAGGCCCTGTATGAAACTGTGGCAAGCCACTGCCAATATATTTAAAAGAAACATACAGGTCTTTAAAGTGATGATAAGAATGTGAACAGCCTTCAGAAATGTAAAGATTGAAGATGGTTTCATTTGATAGAGACAGGAACCATATTCTCATCAAAGAGAGGAGTCTTAGAGCACAGCTGAGCAGAGTGCACCCCTGTCATTCTTGCAGTCATGTGTAGACCAATTAGGCCAGAGTATAAAGATGGAACTCTTCGGAACGAGTTGGGGTGGTCGATGCAGCCAACTTGAATAGGAATATTGACATAAAAATATTAGGTTCATTAGGGCATGGTAATAAATTTATAGTCTGTATGTAATTTGTTTCACTTTGTTTTCATTGTAGAGTAATAAATATAAAGGTGAAATGCAAGGGTTTCTAACATTTAAAGCGTGATACACCTATTGAAGTTTCACGCAATAAACTGGTATAGGGATAGTGACTGAGGTAGGGACTAACGCTTCAGAAAAACAAGAGTGTAAGTGAAAATAGGAACAGCAAGACTTCCAGTGCAGGGATGTCTGCAAAAGAGGAAACAAAATTTCATCTAGCTGTGTGAGTTTGTGGGACAGGGACTTGAATTATTGAAATGGAATAACAAAGATATTTTTGCACAAGTGCAAACATGATTGTGAACAAAACAGTCAAATCTGATGTGTAGACCAGTTTTGGGAGGAGCATAATTTGCCTCTGGCTATAGTGAGTTTAAACTATTTCTGTACTTTCAGGTAAAAATAGCAGAGAGTAGGAGGAAGCACAGCAGGAGATGTCTGGAGGCTTCCTGGGAAGATACTGAGCTGCAGCAGAGAAAAGGCATAGTGCATAACTGTCAATACAGAGGGATTCACCCAGTCCGAATTTCAGTGACCACCTCTTTCATTTCTGATCAGTATCCGTTGTGTGCTGCAAAACAGTTTGGTGACCCTCCTTCCTGTCACAGTAAGAGGGAAGTTCCTCAGCGAAGTCTCACTGCAGCCTGCTTCTGGCTCTATCAACTCAGCTTTCCTTTTTCTGTCTTCCTACATGCAACTATGTTTGGGATGACTCATGGTATTTCTCCTCCTCGCATCTCCTTTTGAAACTGCTGTACACTGTGCTTTGTTCCACATGTCAACACACAGTGATTCTGGCTGGGTCGTACCCAGGCTCAAAGGCTTTCCAGTGAGCTACTGTACATGGGGGGCCGCCCTACCTTTCTCGCTCCCCTTCAACATTCCGAGCAAGGCTGCCGCGGGGAGAGGTCACTGTCTTTCATCCTGTTGCCGCACGTGCTGTGTGATCTACACCTCCACTGTCAGCACCACCTCGACTTCAAGGCCACAGCCACCATTTTTGGGGCTCTGCTTGTGACATTTATCTGGTCTGGGAAGCTATTACTGCAAATCTGCTCCTGGGTTATAATTCTGGGTCTATCACCATAATCTTTTCTTCTTTGCTTCTGCCCCATTTTTTTTTTTTTTACTCAAATTCGAGTTTTTTGTTCTTTGATTTTAAAGCCTATGTGTGACTAAATGCGAGAAAACAGCAAAACTGCTTGGCTGTTTCTCTTCTTATATTTAATGCAATATTTTACCTGGTTATATAACTAGTGCTATCAAAAGTGATGCACGCCTGCTCCTCCATCGATTATATTGAAGTATTTAAATTTCTTCCTGTTCTGACTGAATCTTTAACAACCTCCATATGATTCCCAAATAGCCAAGATTGTGTAAAGTTAGTTTTATTTACCACTATATTACAATACACAGTGCGAGGCTTCTCTTTGTAAAGTTGCCCTTCCTCTAGAAGCAGCATCAATTCATTTGTATGTTTCTAGCTACAGCGCTGCTGCTTCGGATGACTGAGATAGGAATTTCCGTATGCGCTATCCGTGGAGCACTCTAACACATGGGTGTTAGGTCACTTGATGCTGCCTTTACTTTGTGTGCAGAATAAGATTTACAGAAATGCTTCTAAAAATCTGGTGTTTTCTCTCAATCCATGATTTCCCATGTAATAATCTAATCTTTCAAATGCCTATTCTAGGACCCAATTGCCACCCTTGTACAAGTGCACGCGCTTAAATTTCCCTGGGAAGATTCTCAAGTTGCTGAACTAGACACCTTTTCTTTTTTGCGCCCAAATCTTTGTGCTTTTTAAACAAAACTTCACTGTTGGATTGTGTCCTTTCACAGACTCGGAAGCGGCATCTTTGACCTTCTCTGTGTCTGCTTTTCCACAACACCAGGATGGAAGGGCAAACCCCAGAAGGCTAGAGGACAGGAAGACCTAGCCATCCTAAATCCCATCTGCTCCCTGATCAGGGCAAGAACTGCGGCCCAGAATAAACAAAAAGCACCTGCTTACTCAACCTGTCACTGTGTTTCTCCTTCCAGGCCCCAGTCCCAGCCTCTCCCCACCACTCAGTCCTCCTTACATTCCTTTCATTGTCTGTAGTTTGCTTTAACTTTTCTGTCACTTCTGAGAGTATGCACTTTTTCCTAAGTGCTGAGGTGGATGATGGTGGAGTCCAGCAGAGTCCACGTTTCCCTGAGCTTCCTTCTATTGATTCACTTTCATGGACCTGGGGACACTGGAGGCTGTTGTCAGGACTTGCATCCCAAACTCAGGTGATATGCTTTGCCCATAGATGGGACTATTGAGGGGCAACTGGTTGTTGGAGGTGTGGTAACCACATGTGGATTTGTCCCTGATGAATTTATAGCTGACTTGCAAGTAGGAGGTGGGATTTGGTTGAAGGAGGTGGGTCTTGGGGCCAAGAAGGGTCTGCCTCTTCCTGCTGCTCCCTTGGCTTTCCTGTTTCCACCACCATGGACCAAGAAACCCTCCTCTGCCACACTCCAGTGTGCCACCCTGCCTCACAGCCTCTACTACAGGCTGAGCCTTGGCAAGGTGGGTTTCAGCGGCTCCATGCCTGGTAGAAGCAAAGTGATTAAGACGACTGTGTTCCTAACTTTCATGTTGTGCCCTTGATTTGGGCTGTTGAGCCATCTGCACAGATGGGTGTCCCTGTGTGTAATGCAGATTATAAACATTTTATCAGGAAAAGTGCCTTGTCCCTTTCCTCCATCCCTCATTCACATTTCCTGACTGTGCCCTGCTCCCAGAGTTTCGGTGCCTTCTACAAAGTGCACCTTCACTTATCATTGTAATAATGACAATTCTTAGTTTCTGTTGGAAAACACCGGGCAAGTAGCTGGTCCACCCTACCCTGGCTGCTTTTCTGTTTCATACTTGACATTTCCTAGTCTAGAACCCAAAGCTACATGCCAAGTGTGACAAACATATTGACACAACGCACAACATCTTAGTTCTTACGCAATCAACATATCATGCTACTGATAGGAAGTAACAGAAAGTACTTCTATAATGTAGCCCTAGAACTCTACTACTTTGCTGATTTTAAGTAACAATTAAATAAATCTCTAATAGCAATAAAATCCACCACATGAATAAATGAAATTACATGAATCTTTCTATCAATGCTATTAGTTCTTCTGTTACTAGGACATAAAACCTAATTCCCACGGTGTAATGGATAAGAGGGTTAATTTGGCTACAATGGCAGAGGTTTGGTGCCTTGTCAGCGGGCTCCAAGGCAGAAGCATCATGGCAAAGCAAAGATACAAAGTTCATGGTGATCAGGAAGCAGAACAGGGAACAGTGCCAGGGAGGAAGGGCAGGCGCTGAACAGAGACTCCAGGGTGGTACCTCCATGACCCAGCTTGTCCCAGGCAGAAGTGTGCCATGCACCGCTCCTTGATTGGCAGCTCCCAAGCCAATCAAATGTAAGATACAGTTCACTGCCAACCGTAATGACAATTATAAATAAAACAAAGGCAGACCTAGTGCGCTAAGTTGTTGCTCCTGCCGACTTGCCCTGTGATAGCTGAGCCCTCCCAGATATGCGCCGCTGTCCACACCGGTTCTCCAAGTCCAGGCTATCTTCTGGCCACGTGTGATCATTTCATTTCATCATTCCTGTGCTCAGTGGTGACTAGCTGAATCTCTTGAATGCTTTATCTTTCTGTAATTTATACATTCGTCTGACATTCTCTCTGTTAGAGCCTTCTCCCCCCCTTTTTTTCTATTTTCTAGTTCACTTTTAAGTGACATTGTCTCGTCACAAGAACCCATATATATGTAGAAAATATTATACATCAAGTCCTTTTTATTTTAAATATAAGAAGACAAGTATAGGTGTTGAGCTACTTGCCTCAAATTTTAAGAATTATTAGGAACAAAATTGAATCTATCATTTGATTTTAGTCTTTTCTGTACCACAACGTGTACGTGTACATAATCCTGATGGTGAATACATTCAATATACGTGCATTGCAAACATGTACTAAATTAAAAAATAAACTTTCTTGATGAACATCTGTACTGATCATATAACACCTTTCTTATGTATATAAAAATAGCAATACAAATTATAGATAAACTATGACGAGAGTCACTAATAGATGTAGATTAAAGTTAATATAACCTCATTGCAGTTAGACATGTATGAAGTAGTGCTTAAACGATAAATTTTCCTTGAGATGTCTGAAAACCCATCAAACTCAATCATCCGTGCAGCTATTCCTATTAAAAACATGAAGGAATCTAAAATATAATGGTGTGTTATTTCTTCCGATAGTGTCAGAAGTTGTTATATGAATTCAATTTGTCTGTCCTTTTTCATATTATAAATATAATCTATAATAAGATACAAATGAACTTTCTCATTACGGCTTTTTAATAAAGGATTCACAAAAAGAAAATGTAAAGTATTTGCGTTATTAATGCACTTGTCAGGCTTTGTCCGTCATTACAGTGATTCATTTTATGAAAAATGATGGGAGTAAGTAGCTGAAAGTGGGTAAATGAAGCTGAACCCTTTCAGTTCACTGAAAACGGTCACTTTGGTTGGTGTAAATATATAAAAGAAAGCAGAAATTGGATAGTGATATGCTCATAAAACTAAATGGATCAGTGTGCAGAAGCATTACAGTATATTTTTCAGGCCGTATGTATTAATTGAAGCGTTGTAAAATTGCAATGCCTCTAGTCTTCCACAGCACTGTTAAGAAGACTTCCAGTCGCATTTCAGCCTTATTATTTCATTTCTATTTAGAATTGGCACAGATTCTGAAAATTTTATTTTTAAAACACTTAGAGAAAATTATTAATTGATATATTCAAGCACTTTTCATTATCTAAAATTTCTATTTTTTATATTTTGCAGAAAGATTTTAGCAATAAAAATCAAAATTTTAGGTGTCACAATTTTTTTTTTTTGCTATTACTTCACTCTACAAATTTGGAAGCATTAAATTGTATTGGTGTTTTACTTTTAAACTCTAAAATGAGGGTTTCTTAGATGACAGAATACATTTAAAATACTTAATGATCAAAATTTATTTTGCATATACAATATCATGCATTATTTTAAAGTGAATAAGTGAAAATTACTTAATATTACTACAGAACATAAAAATGAATTATTTTCTAAGTAGAGAAGAAAATGAATTATTACTCATCTGGAAATTGCTGGGTAATACTACTAAGTCTCCAAGGAACATTAACCTCTGAATTGTCATTTTTCTGAGTTGTAAAAGAAACCATTTCAATTGCTAAAGTGCTAAGCGCTATGAATTTTAAAAATTGCCTATGAGGCAGAAATATTATCTAAGGTTTAGGGGTTTTTTCTTTTTTCTTTTTTTTCTTTTTTTCTGGGTTGCTTAGGTTAATTCTTAACCCTCACAGGCAAAAGGAACAAGGCTCTGCCCAAGCTATGTATTTGTGTTTTGTTCCATTTTATTTTGTTTTTTATATTTTAGGGAGAAGGATCTACAGGGTGTTCAGGGTCTCACTGCTGTACTGGACTCCTAGTGTTCCTCCTGTTTGCAGCCCCCCAAGAGCTGGGATTACAGGCGTGCACCACTGCACCCAGTCTCAATTGCCATCGCAGTGTGCTCTGGGGGCAGGACTGGCATGGCAGGCCCAGGAATTGAACACTTGGCCCCTGCACCTGCTTGCAGGTGCTTTAATCTGCTGAACTATATGATATATATTTGATCTTTCTTGGAAACTTCACTTTTCAGCCCATGGTTTTGCAAACATTCTGCAGGTTGTCTTCAGATTTCCTAATGTATCTCCCAACCATCTAGTGCTGTATTTTGTACTCGGGGACCACTGTTACCTGATCAGTCATGAAATATTTAATTCACAGAGAAATATTAAATGACTTCTATCATTAACCTCAAGTTCATATGTAGAGGTAAATACAAAACTTTTTTTTAACACATTTTTGTGTATTCACTAGGTTGAGCTCTAAAAGGTGATGAGATAAATCTTGGCACAAATGCGTATGCAAAAGGCAAGGTAGTTCCTCGTGCTTGCTGGTTCATGTTGCGACGGCAAGTTCATTAGTGCACTTGGTTTGAAGAGGCACAGTCATCCGTCATCTGGCGGCTGGTGTCACTCCTGTAGGTGTCACTGCTATGGTGGAGGGAGGCTGAGCTGGTTTCACAGCATGCTGCGTGATCCTCCAGCATGCGTGCACTGAGCTAGCGTTTCCTGGACCCCAGATACACCGCCTGTGCATCTAGCTATCTGTCTCCTTTCTGGTCTCCTACATGGGGAGCTACCATTCCAAAAACAGAAGGCTGGGTCCTTTGCCAGAGAAGGCTGAGTAATCGCTGTATGCTGCAGAACTCACTTCCTCTGATTCCTCCTGTTGATTTTCTCAACAGGAAGACGAGAAGGTCGAAGGGATATTAGAGTTACGGAGAAAGCTGGTACAATAGAAACTGCACTCGATGCTTTTCCTCCACCGTCCGCAGCTATGATGCTTTTGTTTATGTTTCTGTGACTTTGCTTTGACAATGTTTAGTTTTTTGCTTCTTCTGAATGTCTCCCTGTGGCTCACCTCAATCTGTCTACCTCTCTCCTCTAGGAGCAAGCCAGCTAGTGAAACAGCAACTGGGTTATTTATAAAGGATGGACTCAAAGGTGGATTTTTCCACAAAAGCTAGGCATCATTTTGTCTTTCCACTAAGGTTACCATCCCAAAAGGCCTCAGGATTGTACTAGTACATTTAATATGAACTAAGACCCAATATACAGTCAGACCCTGAACCACAGTCAGTCTTGTGTAGTGCCAACATTGTTTAAACTTCACCAAATTTGTTGTTGTTAAATATGGTATGCTGATTGTGTGCATGACAGGTAGTTGTGCTTTATTTAATATTTGAGTTAGAATAAAATAGAAAGACTTTTAGTTCAAACGACATTTATATTGGAAATGAAAAAATGTCATCGTTATGTACAAAAAAACCTCATTAATCTTGATGAGTTTCAAAAGCTTATATGATCAATGTACTAAAAAAAAAAAATTGGAGGCTTTGGACCCAAATCACTTATCTTAAGGATATAGGAATTTTTTGAATGTCTTCTAAGAAATTTCAAAAATATAAGGGATATCTGGTAGAAAGGTTCTTTGATTGCACTCTCAACGGAACTGGTATCTATATTTAATATTCAATGCTCCAATCTCTACAATGAAAGTTAATTTCTTCCTTACTCAACTTTTTTTTTTTTTTTTTGTATTTTTAGGGAAAGGTCTACAGAGTATTAAGGGTCTCACTACTAGATCAGGCTCATAGTGATCCACCTATTTACAGCCTCCCAAGAGCTGGGATTACAGGCATGTGCCGCCACTTCCAGTCTCAATCACCATTGTAACAAATCCCAGGGATGAAGCCAGCAGGCTCCAGGGATCAAAATCCCAGCCACTGTGCCTGTTTTCAGGCACTTTAATCTGTTGAGCTATTTGGCCAGCCCTCCTAAGTGTTTATTAAAATCAGTCTTGTTTATGGTTTGCGTTTAAAAACAATGTTTTACTAAAACATGGACTTGAACGACCATTTACTGATTTCCTGCATGTGCTTTCCTGCTACAAGAAAGGTTTGAACACTTTCAAGAAAGGTACCAAATTGGCACAAAGATCATAATGTTTAAAATGCTCACTATTTGGTCCTTTGGAGATAAAAGTTTACCAATTTCTACTGTGCGTGTTTACATTGTTAAAAGGATGATTGAACTCATGACCTCATGCAGAGGATGATTCCTATAGTCATGCTTTCGTATGTTCATTAGTTCAGACAGAATTTTATAAAATCGCATGACCCTTGGTCCAAACTGCAGCACCTTTGCAATACCTGGGCTTTGCGAAAGCCACTTACACTCACCAAGACTTGTCAGTGAAATGAGTATGCTGCTTGTATCTGCTTCAACAATGCACTACATCACATACTTCTTATGAACGAATTAGGGGGACAACACAACATACTTGACCATAAAATCAAGTCTTTAGGTGCTTCCAGACATGAGGTATCCCTGATCCTCAGGGTCCCTCCATTCATCCCTTCCCTTCTGTTTATAGTTGCCCAAAATATGTAAGATACGAGGCCAAGGGCAGTTGCACAAGTATTTATTATGAGTGTGACTACATGAGTGATTGTCCCTCCCTCCCCATGATGCCATTACGACCTGCCCTTGGCTCACAGAGAAGTGTGGAGATCGTGACTGAGCATGCGTACAATGGAACCAGAAACCGAAGAGTGCCAGAAGTGCGATCAATGATCAATCAATAAATCACGACGGAATGAAATAAGATGCAGAGCAACTGTTTCATTGTTCCAGGAGAGTTTGCCAGACGCCAGGCTGTTTCCGAAATCTGAACATGGATTTTGGCGCTGGGACTTTACACAAACGCGCCATGGTCCTGCATGCCACCTTGGACGGAACGTGTCTCAGAGCACAAGGAAGAACGGCGGAAGAATACAGAACACCTGAGCAAAATAGGCGAGATACTTGTAACCTGGCATTTAAAGACGCTTTCAAAACTTGGAAGATGCTAATTCACTGCAAAATTCTGTAACCACCTCCGGATATTTGGATTCAATCAATAGAATGTCTGATTTCAGAAGGAATTTTAATTAAGATTTGAGCTCTCGAGATTGGTAAGCTTCATTGGCTCCCCGTTTTAAATTTCTTGCTGAGGGGACAGTGTTGGCTTTCATGGAGCTGGGGGGTTGGTGAGACCAAATACAAAACGCCACACTTAAGAGTTGGAGAAGCTAAGTGTATGTGTGTCCGGCTGCAATGTATGCGTTATGTCCATTCATGTTAAACTGAAAAGAATTATAGGTTACTGTGCATTGTTATCATTAAGAGGTTTTTGAAGAAGAAAATGGAACTCGGTAGATTCTGTAGTTCTTGGTGTAAGGGCACTTGGGAACCTAACGTTATAGGGAACTATAATTTTATGAGGAAGGATTGTCCTGAGGTTTTCGCTGGTTATAATGTGGCTCTGTCACATGAGATCTGAGGGGAGCATCATTTCTCATTTTCAACATTCACAGAAAAGGGAGAAATAGCACACAGATCACTCATGAGAACACGTACAGTCTCACAAATGACAAGGCGCATTCATGGAGAGAGAGAAATCCAGGCATGCAAATCCAGGGCTTTTGAGGCAGAGGAGGTCATATAATAATGTTCATGAAGTCACTCTTGTACACAGAGTCTGGTGAGAACTGGGGACATTCTGGCTACGTGTAAAAAGAAAGGGACATATAATGAGTAGTGTTGTGCAGTGGACAATGATCGCCTAGTGTAGATTATTTGTATACACAGACTTCAGGGGGATTAAGAGAGCACCCACTGAGAATAAATTTAAACAAACATAAACAAGATAACTATATTTTATATTAATTTATGTTGATTTAATGAAATACTAAAATGTCACACTCATAATTCATAATAAATTTATTAATTTCAAATACTATGATTTAAACTAATCATGATCAACTCATTATTAGCATCAACTGTATAAGAAAATAAAAAGAGTACACCTAGGTTTGAACACAAAGTATGAGTTAATTCATTACTGTTATTTTCAATTTACCAAAATTCTAAAATTTTTGAATGTAGAAGGTACCATTTTAGGAATTTGTATATATAATAGCGTCTCACTACACTGATCAGACTCCTAGTGATCTTTCTGTTTTGGGCCTCTCAAGTGCTGGGATTACAGGCACGCGCCACTACGCACTGTCTCAATCGCCACCTCAGCACACCCCGGGGGGTGGGGCAGGCACGGCATGACTGGGATAGACCCCGTTTCCTGCTCAAAAGTAAGTGTTGAAGTCGGTTATTTAGTGAAATGCGTGGTCCGTGGAGCCCCTGGGTTCCAAGGAGGTTGTAGGCTCCCACCAGAATTGAGGCTCCCCTTCACATACACTGCTTAGCTACGAAAATCTTGCCTTGGGTTCTCTCTTTCAGTTGGAGGAAATCACAGGGTTTTTTAAATGAAATGTTATATCAAAGGTATGATTTTCTTTTTTTTCCTTTGGAGGGGAGTACTAAAATCCGTGGCATTTATCCCATGATAATTGCTTTTTTTAGGTGCTGGTTAATTTGTCAAATACATAGCTGTGATGTCGCACAGCATCAACGCGCTTCCCACAGGTCCTCCGTCCCTCACTCAGGACAGCACAGTGCGGAGCGCTCCGGCCTCCCTGTGGTCGCCCAGGCTGACGTGCTTTGCGTCCCTGCCTTCTGGGTGGAGTGAGATCCGGCCTTCCAGGCTGACTCAGCCCTCGCCTCTCAGGGACAGCACGGCTCCTCGTGGCCCACGCGGTGCTCCTCCTCGCGACCCGCATTGTACTCCTCGCTGCCCATGTAGTACTCCTCGCTGCCCATGTAGTGCTCCTCGCGGCCCAATCGGTGCTCCTCTCTGCCCACATGATGCTCCTTGCTGCCCAAGAGGTGCTCCTCACACTCACGCGGTGCTCCTCACAGCCCACACGGTGCTCCTTACTGCCCACGCGACGCTGCTCGCGACCCACACTGTACTCCTCGCGGCCCACTCGGTGCTCCTCTCTGCCCACATGATGCTCCTCGCTGCACGCGGTGCTCCTCGCAGCGCACACGGTGCTCCTCTCTGCCCACACAACGCTGCTCGCGACCCACACTGTACTCCTCGCTGCTCATGTAGTGCTCCTCTCTGCCCACGCAGTGCTCCTCGCTGCCCACGCGGTGCTCCTCGCGGCCCACTCAGTGCTCCTCTCTGCCCACAGTGCTCCTCGCTGCCCACACTGTGCTTCTCGCTGCCCACACGCACCTCGGGACGTGCTGGGACCACAGCAGGTCAGATGGATTTTGCTTACTTGATTGTTTCAGTTTTTATTTTATTGCTCCTTACACGTTACCATTGCAGTCCCACCTAAACTACACTTCCTGAGGATAAAAGCCACACAGTCAATTTTCTGGAAAAAAAAAAAAAAACGGGGGGATATAGATGGTGGACGATTTTGTAGTGGAAAAAATTATACACACACACACAGACACACACACACACACACACACAAGTTATCATAGATATACAGCAGCTTTCTCTTAGTTCAATGAGAAGAAAGTTTTGAATGAATGCTGCTTAGACAAGACATCATGTCTCTATCTTGTACTATGAATAACTACTACAAAGACAACAATATGCAATGTATTAATTATTGTACTGTCTTATTCACCTATTTTGAAACTGTCTCATTGCTACTTATTTCTCAATAAAATTAATGTAAAGAAATGTGTGCTTCCCCCAAGAGTCCATAGATATTTTGCCAGAGGCGCCTCTTCCTGTGATCGTACAAGTTTTTAGAAAAGTCTTTGCCTGTAAACTAAAGAACTTGCCTGATTAGTGGTCCTCTGGTTAATGTTAATTAGTTGGTATTCATGTTAATATAATCTTGCTTTTTTATTATTATTCATCTATTTTTATTTTTTTGAAAAATACAAAATGGCAAAGTCACTGGTAAAATTGGTTAAAAAAAAAAAAAGAAAAAAGAAAAAGAAAAAGAAATTAATGGTAAATCCAAGGAAACAGCCTGGACACCAGTGATTATATCAAATTGTGTTTGTCCTTGAATTATTTTTCTGAGATCCAAAAAGGTGAGTTCTTGCAAGTTTCTTGAACACAAAAGCCAAAGAAATCACGCCTCATGTAATGCAACATTCCCTGTGGCGAATGCAGGGTATTCCTATCATAGCTGAGCAAGACAATGATGTCATTTTATTTATTTTACTCTTTATCTTACCAAGTCATGCATTGCTTGTAGAATTATCACAGTGAACCTCAAAATCTCCCTGAAAGGTGAAAGAACTAGAATATTTCATCCAAGTAAACAAAATGATTGAAATAAACCACCTTAAACTCTAGTCACCAGATAAAAATCTCAGGAATACAAATTACTTCTGCGTTCTAATATAGCTACCCTCAGAAGTTTCACCCATTTTTTTCAGTAACTGCTGCCACATATTTTTGGACATCATGATCAACTGAAATAGTTAATTATTCTAGAAATTTTAATTTGAAAATGTGTTTTGTTTCAAAAGGATGTGAATACATATTTTTTGAATCTCTTTAAATAATTTTCACTGGCAAAGGAAACAAGCTCATTTACATTGCAACTGCCTGCTGATGAAGGCTTCTGTTTAATTTCTGCTAATATAAATCTCAAGATATTAGATTTTTCCTGCAAAATGTAAATTTCATTGAATAATTGCATCACATTATTTCTAAAATATCATGTTTCTATAGCTTATATTATGTTTGGAGCTTATTCTCTAAAATATGATAATTTATAAGACCCACTATCATGAATAATAATAGTGATAATTATTATCACATTTGAATTCGAAGGTTTTCCTTAGATTTCTGAGTTTCTGAAGATTACAGTGCAGTTTTCTGATTACGAACATTTGACGAACACCTGTCCCATCTGCTAAGATGCACTATATTTGTGAGGATCTAGCGCTAGGTGCCCACTTTCCAAATTTCAATAATTATCCCTGTAGTTATTCTTTTCTTATTTTGATATAAAATAGTGCAAGTTGCATTTCTTGAAATCTGTTATCCACAAAGAACTCAAAAGAATCATGCTTTGTAAATGGAAACTAAAACAAGAGAGACTTTATAGTTTTGGTAACCTGAAGATATACCAAAAACTGTAAGCTAAAGTAAATATTATTGTGTACTTACTTTATAATTGTGGAAGTTACTTCTATATAGCATGCATTCATTCACCACCCCCTTCTTTTTGAACAACCATCTACCTGAGAGACAGCATAGCAGCAACTG